>PVLD010004973.1:0-118262 GCA_004027595.1 Dinomys branickii
TTCTATGTTCTCTATAATTCTGTATTTCCTCAGTCGTTTTTGTATTAGCAGAAATGAAGATAACTTTATATTATACAGCATCCAGTGCAAATTCCCTACTATCTTATCTATAATTTGGTATTTCCTTTAATGTTTTTGTGTTAACTAATATGAAGATAACTATGTAATACAACATCCAGTTCTAATTCCCTACTATACTGTATAACTTTGTATTTTCTGTATTGTTTATGGCTTTTCTGGTTCATATGTCTCCATTCTTTTGTCTTTAAAATAAAATTTAAAAAATAAATAAATAAACAGTATCTAAGCCAGGTATGGTGGTGTGTACTTTTTTTTTTTTTTTTGCGGTATTGGGGATCGAACTCAGAACCCTGAGCTTGCTAGGCAAACGCTTATTCCACTGAGTTATATCCCCAGCCCGTGGTATGTACTTGTAATTCCAGCTACTCAGGAGGCTGGTATAGGAATACTGCAATGTCAAGGCAAGCATATCTCAAAATAAACAATAAAAAGAGCTAACAAAAGCCCTTAGTGGTAAAATGTTTGCTGGGTCTGCACAAGCCCATGGGTTCAATTCACAGCACCATAAAAAAACAAAAGAAAACAAAAACCCAAATAAACAATATCTACATAATAATATTGGCCAACCTCTTGAGCATATATTTTATAAAGATATTGCTGAGATAGAAGAAAGGAAGAGAATTGAGTAAAAACAAGAAAAATGCATACCTCCAAGTCAATGACATCTAGCTGTGATAAACCAAGAGAAACTGACTTGTCATTTATAAGAATCAACTAAAGTTGTCGAAAATAAAAATCACTAGTAATGAAACTGGTAACAAAAGTAAGCAAGCTTCGGAATTTTATTAAACACTTTATTTTAAATGGTGCATATGTCATCACAATAAAATCTTACATATTTTAAATCTGCAAATAACAAAACACATTCCACCCAGTGCAAGTAGAGAAGGCACTTGTTCAGGGATATTGAATAGCTGATACCTTCCCTAGACTGGCTGGTGGAGCAGTGCAGAGTCCGAGACTCAGGAGCAACATCCGGCCTGTCAAGGCGACGCCTGCCCTCAGAGTTGTGGGCTTCGGGCACCTATTCTAGAAAAAACGGGTGCTACATGCTCACACTGCTTACTTTTAATCTGTCTGGTAGACAGTGCAGAATCTAGATTCTATGTCCCCAGCCTAGGGACAAAGGTGTCTGGAAGAGTGAGATTTCTAGATGGAAAGGCAAAACTCAAAGTATGTGTTATTGTCAAAGTGCAGGGAATAAAAGGCATTCAAAAATACCAAGTAGCCAAAAAGAATAAATATTTAATGTACACAGTTACATGAGTTCCATTCCTAATATATATATTTTCCTGCCTTGATCCATGGTTGTTTAAATATATGCACCACAGATAATTCTTAAAAAGAGAGAAAGAGAAACAAGTTACAATGTGGATTGGCCATGCAGGAACTTACTATGTGTTCAAAACTACCTAACCATAGTTTTTAAGGGATAAGAGTATAGATTTTTGGTTGAATTGGAGCAAGCAATTTAGAACAAGCAGTATGAAGGAATAAGAAACACGGCATTTTTGGAAATGTACAGAAGGCTGTATTTTTAAGAATCTACACATCTTTGGTAAATAGTTATGAATCCTGACATAAGAATGGGTTTCTAACCAGAATAGGTGTTTTTTACCTCAATCTGACAAAAACCATCTATGACAAATCAATAGCCAACATCATACTAAATGGACAAAAACTGAAAGCTTTCAATCTAAAATCAGGAAGAAGACAAGCATGTCCATTACCACCACTCCTATTCAATACAGTTCTGAAAACGTTAGCAAGGGCAGTTAGACAAGACAGAGAGAAATAAAAGGAATAATTATAGGAGAAGTGAAATTATTATTATTTGCAGATAACATGACAGTCTACATATAGAAGAACCCCAAAACTCCACCAGAAGACTTCTAGAATTAATAACCAAATTGAGCAGTGTAGCTTGATAAAAAGGTAACACTCAAAAATCAATAGCATTTCCTGTACACAAACACCAAACTCACTGAGAGAGAAATTAGGGAAACACCTTAGACAATGCCATCCAAAAAAATTAAATATCTAGGAATCAGTCTAGCAAAGGAAGTAAACGATCTATACATTGAAAATTACAGTTCTCTTGAAAAGGAGCTCAAAGAATACTTTAGAAAATGGAAAGATATCCCTTGCTCATGGATAGGAAGAATGAACACTGTGAAAATGGCCATACTACCAAAATTGTTATACAGATTTAATGCAATCTCAATCAAAATACCATTAGTATACCTCACAGATCTAGAAAAAACATTCCTAAAATTCATCTGGAACCAGAAGAGACCTAGAATAGCAAAAGCAACCCTGAGCAGCAAAGGCAAGGCAGGAGGCATCATAATTCCTGACTTGAAATTATACGACAAAGCTACTATGATAAAAAAAAAAAAAAAGAAAGAAAGAAAACATGGTACTGGTAAAGAAACAGACCTGAGGGTCAGTAAACAGATTAGAAGATGCACACAGTACAGTGAGATGCACTCAGTCACCTTTAACAAAGGGGCAAACATGTTCACTAGAAAAAGATACCATCTTTAATAAATAGTGCAGGGAAAACTGACTTTCCACACACCAGAGACTAAAACTAGGTCCATGTCTATCACCATGCACTAAACTAAAGTTAAAATGGATCCAAGATCTAAATATTAAAATTAAACACTAAATCTACTGGAAGAGAAAGTAGTAGAAGCCTTGAAGACATGAAGGTGGGCACAGAGTTCATGAACAAAATCAAACTGCACAAGAAGTACTTCAAAGAATCAACAATGGGGATATCATCTTATTTAAAAGATTTGCACATCAAAAGAAATCACCAACAGGGTGCAAAGAAAACCCACAGATTGGGGAAAAAATTCAGGCAACTCTTCCTGAGACAAAGGACTTCTATCTAGAGCATGTAAAAAATTTAAAAAATCAGGCCACCCCAAATTCAAAACTTAATCCAAAACTTGGTCTCTGAAATGAACACAAACTTCTCAGATAAAGAAATACAAATGGCAAATAAATACATGAAAAAATGTTCAACATCATCAGAGAAATGCAAGTTAAAACAGTACTGAGATTCTATCTCACTCCATAGGAAACACTCCACAGGAAATGGCTATCATCAAGAAATCAACCAAAAAAAAAAAAAAATACTGGAGGGGCTAAGGGGAAAAGGAACACTTCTCCACTGTTGGTTGGAGTGTAGACTGTGGAAATCAGTGTGGAGATTCCTCAAAAAACTGGGACTAGATGTTCCATTTGACTCAGCTATTCCCCTTCTGGGTACTTTTCCAGAAGAATTAAAAACATCATATCACAGCAATATATGTGCACCTGTGTTTATAGCAGTGCAATTTGTCATAGCTAAACCTTAGAAACAACCCAAATACCCATCAACTGAAAAATGGATAAAAAAGATGTGGTATTTTTATATAATGAGTACTATTCAGCTATAAAGAAAGATAAACTTGAGACTTTTATAGGTAAATAGATGCAATTAGAGACCATATTCATAAGTGAAATAAATCTGACTCACACGTGTAAGCATCACATTGTTTCCCTAATATAAGAAATTGAAAGAGTAAGATACAAAAAGTACAATAGATATTGTGAAAGGGAAAGAAACTGCTCCAAAGGAAAGAAAACTTGGGATGGGGAAAAGGAGAAAAGGAAAGGAAAGGAATATATATATGTATATGCGTGTGTATGTTACACACACACACACACACACACACACACACACACGAGCTAAGGTAATTACACTACTAATTTGTTTTAGTTCATTGAAAAGAATAGTTTCTGCTTATACTATTTGATCAACTTTGTATACTTATATCTGGTAATCTGAGCAACTACTTTTGAAGTTAACAATATGTAATATATTAACTATTTTTAATTTCCTATTATTTTGTTTTAAGATTCTGAATTCTTTTTTTTTTTTTTTTTTTTTTTTGCGGCACTGGGTATCAAACTCAGGACCTTGCACTTGCCAGGCAGGCGCTTATTCCACTGAGCTACATCCCCAGCCTGTTTTAAGATTCTGTATCATTGTTTCTATTTTTTTTCTCTTTAAAATAATAATTAAGAATGGGTTTCCACTGATAATTTTATCTCTTCTATGCACTGTGCACTGAAGATTATTTTGCATTTAACTGGAAAGTAATCATCTTAAATGTAAATCTTCTGGTTGTATTTTTATGTAGCTAGCCTAGTCATGAAATACTTATTAGAAGTGATTATGTGATAGTCAGCTGCATTAAGAAATAAACATATTGATTTATTATCAGGGTAATTCATGTCAATACATAACTGGAAAGAGGTAAATACATAAAGAACACAAAAAGCAAGTCCAAATCTATTCTATAATACTTTGCATCAACCTAAGAAATGAGTGTAGCCAAATATTCCAAATATATATTTATATATCTATATAACAACTCCTGGGAATATTATCATTCCACAATCCTTCAGATACTCCAACCCTTTAAGGCAAAATCAGATTTTAGGTATCTGAAGATGACATCTGGGTTTAAAAAAAAAAAGATTTTTGTTACCTCTTGAAATGTCAATGATCCCTACAGTGTATAATATAGTAACAGATTTCAAATTGAAATGGGCCATAATGCTTTCATTTTACAGATTTTAAAACCAAAAATTTATTCATTTTATATGTGAAAAGAAAAAATTTAGGAAGTGAAGTAAACACATATGTGACAGAAAATATTTTAGGACATAGATTTATTGGTAACAGTGAACTGAGAAATAGAGGTGTACCTCCTGACAAAGAAGAAATTTATATTATTAATAAACTTGGAAAGTTCAGTTTGGTTGTAATGCAGGATATGTGAGTCGAACAGTCAGAGATCACATTCCGCACAGAGCTGGTCCTCCTTGCTCATGGTGCCTGTGTTCCACAGAGCCAGTGGCAAGGCTGAGTCGGCAGGCTGTGAACCGCTGCTTCTAAAGAAAATATAAGGTTCCCGCAAACTTTTGGAAACATTTTTTTACCAAATGAATAATACATAATAAATCTATCTAACTAGATGCTGTACCTCTTTGTAATAAATCGCTAGCTAAGAAGGGTTTAATGCTTTTCTAGCCCTGGGTAATGTGACCACAAATTTCCTTACCTCTCAGCCTCACAACAAATCTGTTCGCTGTTCTTTGTTTATTGGTGATGATCTCATAAGGCCACAAATTTGCTGGTGTTTCATCTTTTCTGCAGCTTCCTCTTAGACTATAGCTGTTATTGTAGCACTTTCCAGAGGAACTTCACACTCAGATTAGTACATTTTCTTTGTTTTTCTGGATGTATTGTTGACTGAGTAACACGGACTTGATTACATTTAATTTGTCTCTGAATGAAGCTTATCTGACAGAAGACACATAACAGTTTCTTGCCCGTAGGAACACTAGGCAGTACTTTAATATTGTGCTTTGCTTTAAACAGCAAAACTGTCCACAAAGCACACACAGAAATACACACCATGTGGCACCGAACTGAGCATCAGAAAGTTACTAGTGTGAGCGGGAAGGCAGAGCCCGCGCTCGTCCAACCTTAGCGAGGGGAGCGCAGCGCAGACGCTCTACCTCTCTGCCCACGCCCGAGGACGCCGGGGACAGGGCTGCACACACGGACTGTGAAGTTAAAACACATCCTGACGAGCGGGCCAACTTATGAATAATAAGGTCCACTATATATAGGTAATGATTTCAAAAATTGATAACCAGAATAGCAAAGCCTGGAGGACCGCACTGCTAAAGGATGCCCTGGTTATGTAACTTTAAGAGGCCAACTAAGAGATATGAATCAGAAATCTTAAAACTGATCATATGCTGTGGCAGTAAATTTTATGAGTGACATTGACTGGATCATGGGTTCCTCATAGTCAAACATCATTCGGATTGCTTCAGTGAGGGTGCTTCAGGATGAGGTTAACATTTAACCCGGTAGACCGTGCAGACTGCCATCCCCAGTGTGAATGGGCCTCAGCTAATCAGCCGAAGTCCTGAACAGAACGAAGATCTACCCCTCCCCATAGAGAATCCTCAGCCTGACTGCTTTCAAACTAAGATAGCAGTTTTCTCCTGCCTTGGGAATTGAACTGAATTCACTCTTCTTGGGTCTCAAGCTTTCTAGTGTTCAGACTAGACCCACACTGGCTTGCCTGATCCTCAGGGGCTTGAACTGTGACTTACATCAGGGTTGTCCTCGATTTCTAGCTTGCCAACTTACTCTGCTGATCCTGATCCTTCTCAGCATCCATAATCATAGAAGCCAATTCATTTTAACGAATCTCTGCCCACCTATATTATAGGCACATGCATATCACATGTAATGTAACTCTCTATATACACATAGCACATTATTATGTCTTATATTCCCATCCCGTGCACACATCTGTACCATGTGTGTTTATAGAATGGTTTGTGTGTACCCAGTTGTCCTGTGTCATAAGAACCCTGGCTAGTCCACATGCTTTGTCTCTAAAGTTGTAGTTTTATGTATACATTTTGCAAAATCACTAAAAGTGATTTATCTATACACAAAAGTGATAGATAAATAGATAATAAAATGCACAATGAGGGAATTATGGAAATGTTATTTATAATAGTACAAAGTGAAAAGAATATAAGCATGCACAATAGCCTTTGTGTAGAGCATTAGGCTATTATATCAAAAACCATAATACAGATGTATTTATTTAAGTGGAAAGTGGCTTATGTAATATTAACTAAAGTGATTATTAGGTTTCATGCATGTTTGAATCACAGTTTTTAAATGTATATGGATTTATGCATAAAAAGAAACCTTCAGAGAAGTTTCTTTTTTTTTTTTTTGTGGTACTGGGGATCGAACTCAGGATCCCGCGCTTGCTAGGCAGGTGCTTATTCCACTGAGCTATATCCCCAGCCCCCAGAGAAGTTTCTAATGCCTGTAATCGCAGCAGAGGCTGCGGCACAAGGACATCAATTTCGAGCCTAGCCAGATGACAATTTAACAAACCCTGTCTCAAAAGACAAGCAAAAATGAGGACTGAAGGTGTATCTCAGTGTAAGGCCTTGGGTCCATCCCCAGTACCATAAAAGAAGTTTCCACAGTGAGTGTATATTATTGTTTTTAAAACCTTGTGGGAAAGGCAGGCTTCATGACATTGTGGAAAGAACTCTAGATTTGGTGTCAGGGGACCTGGGTTCTACACTGAGCTCACACTAGTTCAGTATGCTGGCTTAACTCTTCTGGCCTCTCTTTTGGTCTCTATGATACTGTGTAACTGAACTTGGAACTCTCCCAGACCTGGTTCAATCTTCCTTGAACTTAGTTTCTTTGGATTCTTTGATGATGTTTCTAAGTTCCCTCATGACCCTAATTCAGGAACCTAAAGAAGCACAGCATGAGTGCTTTCTCAGCGTATTGGCTGTTGGGACATTTCCACGGGGTGCTGTGGTCCTAGTTTAGCTCAGTGTAGGGCTGATGGTGCTAGAATGGAGGCACAGAGACCATACGTGGACCTTCCATTGCCCCTGTGCGCTGTCCAAGCTTCCTAGAAGAGAAAGAAACGATAACTAACAAAAGGGGCACGGAAGGAAGCGTCTGAATTCACCTACTAACTCTGATTTTGCAGAACATTTTACTCACCAGTAAAACAAACAAACAAAAGCTGTTCTAACTGGCAAAACTCTTTTGAGTTCTCCATTCATTAGGTTAGGTAACACATAGAGCAGTCATGCCAAAAAATAAGTAACTGAATCCCCTTCTTTCATGTATGTCAAATGACTAGCCTAGAGCAAAGTTGAGTCCAAGTAAAAGTGTGGAAAGAGATGAGTTCTCCTCACAATTGTCCTAGTCAGCAGAGGAGCTGTGTTCTACCAAGTGATTATTTTAGACAGTTTATAAATTATAACTTACAATGAATATGTTGCCATAGCAATAAAAAAGGGGCAAGCTAAGCAATAAGAGACAGGATACAAGGATTTAATACTGGAATTCAATTCGGAACACAGTTAAGGTGTTACAGGGGCATAGTATTTCATTCATCTAATAATATATTTTTAGGCTTGTTAATGATTACATGCAGAATCATTTCCTGTCCCCTCTAATAGGTAATAACCCTGACACTGTGTCCTTTAACAAAGTGGCAAAGGACCAACTCGCTGTCCTCCAAGAGGAAAGCAAATGACCTCTCGTCAGAACTACCTGATTCCTGGGTCCTATGCACTGATGTAGTGGCATACTCAGATTTTTAAATTTAAGAATGCTGATAAGATCTTTGGATAAGAATTTATTGCTTTATCATGAAAAAGCAATTATATTCTTTAGAAAGAAAGACACACAAATTCATGTTAATGCATTACTGGAAGCAAATTATAAGACCTCTTGTGAACTCAATGTGTTTTAGTTTCTTATATGGAGAGAACCAATTGGTCATCCAAAGAGATAATATCCTGTTTACTGTTCTCTGACCCTGTTTTGCTTTCTGATAACCCACATATTCTGAAAAGCTGTAAATCTCCAGTTAAATGCCAAGTCAGATGAAGGTAATACAGAGCATTCACAGGTGGGAGAGGACCATGAGATTTTGTATTTCTAAAGGAAGCATAGAGTGGTACATTCTGTCAATTGTTCCATGAATTAATTATAGGCTCAGAATGATGATGGGTCATGTAACATTCCTCCGGATACAATCATATCTCTTAGAAGCTGAATTTTACATAGTTTTGTAATAAGAAAAAAGGAATATTCAAAAAAGACCATGAGTAGGAACCAAGGGTAGAAGCGCCCAATCTGACGCCAAGGTTTGAGAAGTGTAATGCTCTTTAAAAGCATGTATGACACCAGGAAGCAATTGTGATGATTTGAGAATGATGTGAGATGTTTTTCTTTTAACTTATGTCAATTTTTTTAAGTGGCTATTAATTTACTAAGACATACATACTTAGTAAGTTTTTTTCCCTCTCTACTTATTATAATAAACTGTCAAACATTTCTTTTGGCCTGTGGATGCTACAGGGAAACCCACTGAAGGTCTGAAGGAAGAAGCAGCGCAGCCTACAGTGTTCTTCCACCTTCTCAGGGCGATTCGGATCAACATTTCGTCTTTCAGGCTCAGCTTGAGGGTGCCAGTGAGACTGGTGTTTCATTTCGCTGAAGTGGAGATGTTAAAATAAATTTTAGGTCATTAGGATATTTTCAGCCTACTGTGAGATGCTTGCTAAGTCGCGTGTTAATTATCTGTCCCCTGAGGACAGCCATCTGTTCTTTACAGTTCTCACTTGCCACAGTTTCCTTTCTTCTTGCCAAAAGTGTTGGATGGTTGATGGCTTGATTTACAAAATCAGGATGCTTTTGGATTGCCTATTGTGCATGCTTATTTATAGCGATATTTATTCTATTGGATGTTTTCTGCATTTCTCAAAACTAAAGATACATGTCTCATGAATATAATGTTTAATTTCTAGTCATGTTGCAAGCTGCAAGCACCGCAGAATAGTTATTTATCCTCTCTGCTTGAACTAGAAAGCTAGAAAATAAATAGTCAGACTTGATCAGCTGATAATATTAAAAATAAACACAGAAATCTCAATTTATAATTGCTCAGGAAAATTCTGCAAATATTTGTTCCAAGGATTTTCTCTGTATTTGCTCTCAGGGATAATTTACCCTCGTCATTGCTGCCAGAGAGTGAGCCCCATGCAGGACGCCCCCGTACTCCTATTTCCCTTCTGCTCTCTCTCAACTGCAGCCGCACATTCCAAATTGCCTAGACGCCTCCATGTCCACCAAAGAGCCTCAGTGTCTCACCGGCTTTCATTCCTCCTTTTTCTCTCTTGCTTTATCAGGAATTGAACCAAGAACTTCATGCTGAGATACAATCCCCAACCCTTTTTAAATTCTAAGACAGGCTTTTACTAAGTTTCCAAGGCCGGGCTCAAACTTGCGATACTCCTGCCTCAGCCTCCCAGCACTGTGACTGCAGACATGGGCCACCACACCCAGTGCTGCCTTCTCTGTTCCACACAACTAGTGTTGCCAAATGTCAGAAGTTTCTCTCTCGCATTTATTCTCTGCTCTCCATTCCTCCTGCAACTGTCCTGGCTCAGGCCTTTAATCCTTCGTACATCAGTTCAAATGTTACAACCCGCCAGGGTGATCTTTGCAAGATTAACACAGGCTCACGGCAGTGCTGCATTTACCTGCCCATCGTTTGATTTCACATGCTTTTCCCTCT
Source organism: Dinomys branickii (assembly GCA_004027595.1). Classification (NCBI taxonomy): domain Eukaryota; kingdom Metazoa; phylum Chordata; class Mammalia; order Rodentia; family Dinomyidae; genus Dinomys; species Dinomys branickii. The sequence continues at coordinate 10,305 of PVLD010004973.1, forward strand.
GTTGGTCTCACATGATTCATCTCAACCCTCCGTTCCCACTCATAACAGCTCTGGCCTTTTGGAATCTCAAATATCCAGAGCCTCTGCTCAACTCAGAGTCCATATAATGCTACTTCCTCTGCCTAGAAAACTTCCTCTCTGCCTTCCCTTTCCTTTTACCTTTGAGACAGACAGTCTTAAGCTTTAATTTCTTAAATGCTCTTCTTTTTTCCAGGAATTCACTATGCACAATGATGTACATTTGCTGTCACCCACAGCTGTCACATTTTACCTCCAGGACCAAGAACATGCACTCACTTCAGTTTAAATTGTGCGACAGCTGCCTTCAAAGTGGGAGAACAAAATAGCTTGAATATGAACCTGTGGTGGTGCAATGACCTGCATTAGCTGAACGCTGGAAAGCACAATTTTGTATTGATTGTGATGAAAGAAATCTTAAATGTACTTGAAGAAGATATGAGCAAAATCCTGTATTAGGAAGAAGATTTTTTGAGCAATAAGTTACAATTTAAAAACCAAAGAAGAAAATTTTGGCATGCTGTCGTCATTACACGTTTTCTTTCCGTAGTCTATGGATTCAGAGATCCACCTATTCCGTCACTTTTCAGTATGTTTATTGAATCTCTACTATGCTCTACACCTTCTGCTAGATCGAGTCCAGTCCATCTTTAGGCAAGAGCAGGAGCCTCCTTGATTTTAATATTAGTCAGTGATTCGCTCTGGGTTGCCCCAGTGTTTGAAGGGCTAAGTACAAGCACTCAGAAAAGATGCATCTATTTTTTTCCGGGTCAGTAGTTAAACAAAATTGCATCTCTTACAAGCAGACATTCACAACAGGTTAACATGGATACACTGTACCTGTAAAATGTATCGGGGACACTATCAGCTTTCATTGCAAGGTGTAAATAAGAGCTGTAATCTTGGAAAGGCAAACGTTGTACAGCTCTGTGGTAGGCATGAATCTGATTAGCATACACACTGCTGTGGGAGTGGGCCAAAGTGCATAGAATTGGCTTTAAGAGTGACACAAGGTGACAGTAACAGAAGCAATGGTATCCCCAGCTGAAATCAACTGGGTCAATCACTTTCAACATCCATTTGTCCTTGAGAAATATGGAAGCAGGACAGTCTCATTGTACTGAGTAAATCTTGGGGAGTTTTTATTGATTCTGAGAACAGAGAGAGATCCTGAATCTCTAGGAAACCTTTATATGGAGGGTGCAGATGATGGCATAAACAGTGATGTGACCACACTTACACTCTAAGCTATCAGAGTCCTCGCCAAGCGTGGGCTACAGAGGAGGAAGTTATGGTGAGCTGCAGGAAAGGCCTCCCAAACCCCAGTCCCCTTCCCCGAGACTAAGATGTAATAATTTGGGGGAAGGTGGCCATTAACCAAGTTTTAGGTAGTGTCAATCTCTGCTCCTAAATCAGAATGGAAAGGTATATGAAAAATTCCTTATTCATTGTCTTATCTAAATAAGTTTGTCCATTTGGGCAAGAATTATTTAGAATGTCAAACAGTCATGGGTGAATATATAAATATTTTAATAAAAATAATGTTCAATACTGACCTCAAAAACATTCCAAATACTGATGATACTTGCTTACATTTTTAGCACTAGTAATATTTGAAGCTTAGTGAAGATTATATGATTTTCATAGGTCCATTATTTTTGTTACTATTACAATGTTTTGGTTTTAATGTTTAAAGTATCTCTATTAAATTACAATTAGTTCAGCATGAATACCTTTTTTGTTCTACTCACTTTTAAATAAGGAATAAATCCACATAGCTCAAAATTCAAAAGTTACAATGTGATGGTAAGAGATCATGCTGTCGGCTCGCCCTGGTGCACAAGAGCCATTGTATGAAATGACGTGGAGAACTTAAGGTAGGCAGTGATTTATCAGAGAGACAGGGCATTCATTTTTAAATGCTCATCTTTAAAGGAAAAGAAGGAACAAGTTTTTTAAAATGACTTTGCTGTATTTCCAACAAAAGAATAAAAATCTGGCTTTGCAGGGGCAATCCCGTAGTGCAAATAAAATCATTCACCCTTGTAGCTTTGAACAAGCTTCTATGCCTAAGGACAAAATGGCATTTTTCTGAGAAGCTCTACAAAAAAATGACTCGTGAAAATTACTCATGGTCCATTCTTTTAAAAGACTTGGTTCATGGAAATAAAATAATAAATGCCCATTCCCAATGTCCATAATCTTTAAATAATTCTTTAAAAAATTTACTAAATAAACAAGAAAGCTACATTTTCGTCAAGAAAAAGTTTAAAACAGGGTATAACTGCTTTTTTATACAGTATTATTTTACTTGAAAATCTGAAGGAGCCAAAATGCCAGTGGCATTGTGAGAAAAGGCTTTTCAGAAGCTACAGGTGGGAAATAAAAGATCACAATGTTTTCTGAAAGGAAATAAAGAGAAATACAAAGGGGAAAGGCAACATTTCATAACCACCACCAGGATTTAGGTTGCTGTGATGGTTAAATATTTTTTCATTCCTGTTTTTATAGGTACGTGTTTTAGTAGATAATGATTACACCGGTGTGGGGAGTTGGTGAATGCACACACAAGTTAATCCCTTCTACAGCTGCTTCCCTCATGGCCCTCTCACTCCATCCGCCACTCTGTCCTTTTTCCACTCGCAAAAAATTCCTGTGACCCTTTATTTTGCTCTTCATTGATATTTTTGCTTTCTTAGGTAAGAGACATCATGTGATATTTAGCATGTGCGTCTGATTTATTTCACTTAACTGTATAGTCTCAAGGTATATCCCTTTTCCTGCAAATGACTTCAATTTCCTCATCTTTACAGTGGAATAGCAGCGTGCTGCGTACACATTCCATGTTTTCTTTATCCATTTATCTGTTGATTGGTACCTAGGCAGCTTCCAAGATTCAGCTATTATGAATTGTGCTGGTATGAACATGGGAGTACAGGGCTGGGGATATAGCTCAGTGGAATAAGCGCCTGCCTAGCAAGCGCAGGGTCCTGAGTTCGATCCCCAGTACCGCCAAAAAAAAAAAAAAAACATGGGAGTACATATGTCACTGTAATGTGATCTGCAACTTTTTGGGGAAGGTACTTAGAAGGGGAACAGCTGAGTCAAATGGAATTTCCAGTTTTAGTTTCTTGAAGAATCTCCATATTGATTTTCATAGTGGTCGCACTCATTTATATTCTCACCACCAATGTAGGAAGATGTCTTTTTTCCTGCGGCCTTGCCAGCATTTGTTATTGTTGGATTTTCTTAAAGATAGCTATTCTTTCTGGGATAAGATGGAATCTCAGTGTTCTTTTAATTTGTATTTCTCTAATGTCTGCAGATGTTGAGCAGTCTTTATAGATATGTTGGCCATTTGTATTTCTTCTATGAAATGTTTATTCATTTCACTTGCTCATTTTTTGATTGAGTCTTTTCTGGTGGGGCCTAACTTTCTGAGCCTTTTATATACTCTGTATACTATTACCCTTCTGGCTGAGGTATTGCTGGCAAAAAATTTTCCCATTCTCTAGGTTGCCTCTTCTCTCTTGGTTGTTTCCTTCGCTATGCAGAAGCTTTTTAAATTTGATATATTCCCATTGGCTGATTCTTGACGTTATTTCTTGTGCAATTCAAAGCTTGTTCAGAAAGTCCTTATAAGCACCTACGACTTTAAGACCTTTGCCTATCTTATCTTTCAGTAGTGTAGGCATTTCTGTTTTAATATTTAGATCTTTGATCCATTTTGACTTTAGCTTAGTACATGAAAGATATGGGTTTTGCTTTGATCTTCTGCATGTGGACAGGCAATTTTCCCAGGATAATTTGCTAAAGAGACTATCATTTCTCTTTAACCCCTTTGTGCCCTCAATAACCCACTTTGACAAAACTACTAAACAAAAAGTTAACAAAGAAATGTCAGAGTTGAACCACACTTTCAGACAAATGAAATTAATAGATAGTTCAGCGGATTCTACCATATTACAATTGAATTAATACACATTTTTTTGGCAGCACAGAAAGCTTTCTTCAAAATAGACCACATAGTAGTCCATAAAGTCTACTTAAATACTGACAAAAAATTAAAATTATCCTATATGTAGTGAGAGATTATGATGTGCTGAAATTAGAAATCAATCTCAAAATTCTCACAGAAATTTCATAAACATCTGAACATTAAACACATTACTGAGCATTCAACAGGTCACAAAAGAAATCAAGGAAGAAATTAAACAGTCTTAGAATCAGAGGATAAATCCAGTGTAACATACGAGTACCTATTGGTCCCAATTAAAGCTACAATCAATGCTGACATTAAAAAATAGACGAAGCTCAAATAAATAACCTAGTGATGCACCTCAAGATACGAGAAAAATAAGAACAGTCCAATCCCAAAACTAATAGAAGGAGGGAAATCATAAAGATCAGAGTGAAAATTAATAAAACTGCAACAAAAATGCAAAAAAATTCATGAATTAAAGAGTTGACTCTTTGAAAGAATAAACTAAATAGACAAACCGTTAGTCAAGCTTGCCAAAAGAAGAAAAGGACAGACCTATGTCTTAGTTATTTTTCTCTCATTGCTGAGGCAAAATATCTAACACCCAAAATTAAAGGGGGAAAGGTTTATTTAGCTTAAAATTTGTAGAGGTTTTAGTCCATAATCAGCTGGCTCTAAGGTAGGGTGCCATGGCAGAGGGGCAATCATTCATGGTGGCAGAAGACAGCAAAGCAACAACAGCAAAAGGGAGGTACAAGCATCTTTTTTTCTCCTGTATTGTGTGTAGGCTACCCCCCCTAGGGCAGGCACAGCATCCATTTCTCCAGTTCCATCACTGGACAATGAACCAATCATAGACTATAGATTGATATACCTCTGAAAATCCTGTCCCCTCATGACTACATGAGGCTTTAGAAGGATATCTAGACACAAACCACAGCAAGCTTAAAGAATGCAATTAAAAATTTCAAATAAACAATCTTGCTGTACCTAAAACGTCTAGAAAAAGAAGAGCAAGCCAAGCCCAAAGCCCAAAGAAGGCAGGAAATGATAGAGATCGGAGCAGAAATTAACACAGTGGAGACTAAGAAAATGAACACTGAGAGCTGGTTCCTTGAAAGAATAAATAAAATTGATAAACCCCTAGCCAACCTTATCAAAAAAAGGAAAGAAAAAACTATTAAATTCATGCAACAAGAACTTAAAGAATGAAATCACTACAGATCCTGTAGAAATTCAGAAGATCATCAATACATACTTTGAAAATCTTTACTCTCATAGGATGGAAAACACAGAGGAAATGGACAGATTCCTAGATACACACGAATTACCAAAGCTGAATCAAGAAGATATAAAGATCCTGAATAACTCAATATCAGCCAATGAAATTGAAAATTTAATAAAAAACTTACCAACAAAGAAAAGCCCAGGTTATGATTGATTCACAGCTGAATTCTATAAGAAATTTAGAGAAGAGTTAATGTCAATTCTTCTCAAACTCTTTAATAAACTTGAAAGGAAAGGAATTCTCTCTAACTCATTCCTGGAGGCAAGTATTACCCTGATACCAAAACCAGAGAAAGCCCCAACCAAAAAAGAGAATTACAGGCCAAATTACCTAATAAATGTACTAGCAAAAATTCTCAATAAAATACTACCAAACAGAATACAGCAAATTACCAAGAAGATTTACATCATGACCAAGTGAGATTCAACCCAGGAATGCAGGGATGGTTCAATATATGGAAATCAATTAAGGTAATACACTATATCAACAGAGCTAAAGACAAAAACGACAATATCATCTCAACAGATGCAGAAAAGCTTTTGACAAAGTCCAGCATTCACTCATGATAAAAACCCTAAAGAAAATAGGTACAGATGGTCTTTACCTGAACCTGATCAAAGCTGTCTATGACAAACCAACAGCCAACATCATCCTAAATGGACAAAAACTGAAAGCTTTCACCTAAAAGTCAGGAACAAGATAAGGATGCCCACTGTCACTACTCCTATTCAATATAGGAAATATTAGCCAGAGCAATTAGACAAGAGAGAGAAATAAAAGGAACAAGGATAGGAAAGGAAGAAGTGAAATTATCATTATCACAGATGACATGATGCTCGACATAGAAGACCCCCAAAACTCCACCAAAATGCTTATAGATTTAATAACAAAATTCAGTAGCATAGCTGGATACAAAGTCAACACACAAAAGTCGATAGCATTCCTGTGTACATACAATAAATACACTGAGAGAGAAATTAGGGAAACCACACCTTTCATAATAGCATCTAAAAAAATTAAATACTTAGGAATCAGTGTAACAAACGAAGTAAATGATCTATACAGTGATAATTACTGTACTCTAAAAAAAGAGATTGAAGATTTTATAAAATAGAAAGATATCCCTTGCTCATGGATAGGAAGAACCAACATTGTGAAAATGGCCATAATCTCAAAATTTTTGTAGAGAGTGAATACAGTCTCAATTAAACACCATTAGTATACCTCACAGATCTAGAGAAAACATTCCTAAAACTCATCTGGAACCAGAGAGGCATAGAATAGCAAAAGCAACCCTGGGCAACAAGTGAAAGGCAGGAGGCATTACAATCCCTGACTTGAAATTATGCCATAAATCTACTATGATAAAATCAGCATAGTACTGGCAAAGAAAAACAGACCTGAAGATCAATGGAACAGATTAGAAGACACAACTACACAACTACAGTCATACTGATGCACATTATCTTTGACAAAGGGGCCAAATATATTCACCAGAAGAAAGACAGCCTCTTAAATAAGTGGTGCTGGACAAACCAGCTTTCCACATGCTGAAGACTAAAACTAGACCCATGTCTATCACCACGCACTCAACGGATTCACCATGCCAATATGTTTCAAAGATCTAAATATTAAAACAGAAACACTAGATCTGTTTGAAGAGAAAGTAGATAGAAATCTTGAAGACATAGGAGTAGGCAGAGAGTTCATGTACAAAAACCAAACTGCATGGGATATACTTCAAAGAATCAACAACTGAGTCCTTATCTTATTGAAAAGTTTTTGCACCTCAGAAGAAATTACCTAGAAAGTAAAAAGAAAAGGCACAGCTTGGGAAAACAATTTTAGTCCACTGTCCCTCACACAAAGGATTTCTACCTAGAATATATAAAGAATTACAAAACCTGAGGCCCCCAAAATTCAAAGATTCAATCCAAACATGGGCATCTGAGATGAGTACACACTTCTCAGATGAAGAAATACAAATGTTGAATAAATATATGAAAAAATGTTCAACATCATTGGTCATTTGAGAAATGCAAATAAAAGCAACACTGAGATTGCATCTCACTCCAGAAAGAATGGCTATCATCAAGAAATCAACCAATAACAAATGCTGGCAAGGCTGTGGAGAAAGAGGAACCCTTCTCCACTGTTGGTGGGAATGCAGACTGGTGAAACCACTGTGTAAATCGGTTGGGAGATTCCTCAGTAAACTAGGATTAGAGGCTCCACTTAACCCAGATATTCCCCTTCTGGGTATTTTCCCAGAAGAATTAAAAAATCATACCACAGTGATATAATCCGCCCATGTTTATAACAGCACAATTTGTCATAGCTAAATCTTGGAAACAACCCAAATACCGATCAATTGAGAAATGGATAAAAATGTTGTGGTCTTTTTATACAGTTGAGTATTACTCAACTAAACACTTCATGTGAAAGTTAGCAATAAGAGGTAGCTGCCAGTCATGAGGAGCAGTTTCCAGACCAGCAGGGATAGGGGCATAAGTCCCTGGTTCTTCTGCAACAACTGTTAAGAGCTTCTCACTCTTTTCCAGCATGAGTAACCTGACCCTGAGCACTGTTGACCGGTTTCTACTGGGCTTTACTGCTGGCTGAATTGCTATTGGTTTCACATCAAGGGCCCTGAAGTTCCTGTGAGTTTCCCTCTAATGTTCTGAGACTCTCTATAGGGTTTTATGAGTTGAAGTAGATTTGGGTATGCATGTAGGAGGAAGCTAAAAGCCCAAAGGAAAGACTCTGGACAAATGGAGAAAGAGTTCCAAGGGTGAGGGCGGGTTGGAGAGGACCTGATCTGTGAGGTGTGCTATTCTGTTACTTGGGAGGGGACAGAGGCTGGGATGAGTTGGCCATGGCTGGGTATCTAATCCTACTGCATCCGCTTGTTTCTCTCACGCGACTCAGAAAAAGATGGCTTGAACAGCTGCCTCTCAGGTACCACCCGGTCTTGTGGGTGTTGTTTGCAGCTGCTGACCTGTCTGCTGCCGGTGATCGCTGGCCTCTGCCCTCAGTGGTCTCCGAGTCCCGCTCCTCGTCCTCTTCTCTGCCTCTGCTCTGCGAAGCGCTCCCATGGTTGGTGTGGGCCCCAGAGACTCTCAGAGGGTTCTTTTTCCCTTCCAAGCTGTCCTCAGACCTACATCCCACCTCTGCCAATACACCACTTGGGGCACAGAGACAGATCACACTGTGGGCCCTGGCAGCTTGCCACTTCTGCAGAAAACAGCCAAACAAGTGCGTGTCCAGCTCCGTATTCTTTTTGAATGATAATTCCATAGTCCTCGCTCCTCTCCTTTCCACAACGTGCAACCCAAGCTGGGGATGCTCAGACACTGGTGTACGGGGTAAACTTTAAAGTCTATATTAAGAATTACCATATATTTCCAGTTGCAATTTAAATTTGTGCTACCTCTGTGGAGTGTAATTTGACTGTATGGACATGGTCCATACATTTATACATGGTCTTGAACAACAATTCTACCTTCAGAAATTTGTGCTATAGAAATAGTCACATTCTCACAAAGGACCTTTCCATGAGTGTTTTCACTGTTTTTCATACTGAAAGACCAGAGAACACCTAAAATGTCCATTAGGCTAGGATGAATTAAGATTGTTAAGTCATAAGATGGAGCGTTATGAAGGTATGAAAAGTGGTGAAATACAAATCTCCAAGTTAAATCTGGAGATTGTATTTACACCGAAACTAAAAGTAGTAGTTGTTTGCATGGAAAGGAGCAGATGATATATCCAGGAGGAAGGTCAGAGTGTTTCAACTAGATGTTCTTTAACACCTCTAAAATTTTGAACCATGTAACTATAACATACATATTTATAAACATACTTTTTTATCTCAATATACCTTTGTTAACTTTTGAATCTACTTTTTCCTTAAAAACTGTATAATTATAAATGTTGGCTATTTGATGCTGTTCCACCAAATTACAAAAATATCTCCCAAAATCATACAGCATTTTCATCAGCGTATTTATTGCCTGTTTAAAATTCTATCATGTGGTTGCCTGCAGTTATGCAATTTTATTTAACCACACAAGAGACCATTATAAATAAATAATTATGTTATACATAAGTACTGATAAATAATGTGTAAGTCATGTTACAAGGCATCTTATTGCTTTGCCCTCACAGATAGAATATTCTCTTTAAAATATTTTTCTTACTTTGTGTAAAAACTTGTGTTCTGTTTAAAAAGCTTGAAAAAAGATAATTCATTATTCTAAAATACAATTTTTGGTGCATTTATCTTTAAAAAATCATACAATTATATTGAGAAATTATTTAAGCTAAGCAGTGACTTAAAATTCTCAAAGCTTAGGAATTTGCTCACTGGACTTTCTGTTTTCCTCTCAAGCTATAATGGCTTCAATTTTAATGAAACAAAGCCCTTAGGGGAAAAAGCAGTTCTCCTGTAGAATAAGCAGTTACTGATGACTGGACTGTGTCACTTTAATGTTTTTGAAGGTGTCATCCTGTCTACATGCAGCGTCACTGAGGTTTGCGTCCTCTCCCTCAGACTGTTGTATGTGGCCTGTTTTTCCTTATTTCACTCAGTGTCTATGATAAACTACTTACAAACCTGTGATTCCTTGGTTTTATGGGTGCCATCAGTTATATCGCTTGGACAGAACATGACAGCGAAGTAGACTTGCGGCAGTTCTCGTATGGTAGAAGCAGGTAGCGGCTGAGCTTGACAGTGCTCAGGACACACCAAGCGCGTCCTAACTTTGTTCCTTTGTGATCATCGCAACCCCTCTACTGAGCTGGTACTTTTATTATCAGTGTTATGCAGATGGGAAACCGGGGCACACAGGAGTGTGACCCGGTCACATGGGTAAGAGGCAGTGGAGAAGGGATTTGAGCTGCAGGTCCTGCTTCATCAGCAGTGGTAGCTTTGGTTATCACCAACTATGGAGCAGAAACTGTGTCAGTTATTGCCTTAAATACTTTCCTCAATTAACATTTTAGGGGGTTAAAGAGTTTAATGCTTAGGACACATGCACAAAAAGAAACACAGGGCATTGTGGTGCACTCCTGTAATCCCAGCACTTGGGAGGCTGAGGCAGGAGGATCCTTGCGAATTTGAAACCAGCCTGGGCTACAAAATGAGCTCAAGGCCAGCCTGAACTGCATAGTGAGACCCAGTCTTAAAATGAGAAACAAAAAAAATCCTTAGGACAGTTCTGTGACTATTTTCTCTTACCCTCTCCTTTGTCGTGAGTCTATTAAGGCACAGACTGTTAAAGAAATTTATCACGAGGGCTGGAAATATAGCTTTGCAGTAGATCACACGCCTAGACTGCATGAGATCCTGAGCTCAATCCCAGCACCATAAAACAAAAGAAAAACAAAAGAAAACTTTACTATGTTCTTACCCACTATAAAACATATGGCATGATAAAGCGAATACCTAACTGCAACTAAAAAGAAATTTACTACAATAAAAGTTACATCCTCCTTCCTTCTAACACACTTATTTCTACCTTCTTGCTATTTTCTAGAGTACTTCTAAAGTTCTCTTCTGCGTCTTCAGCTGTGCTGTTGTGGTTGCCTTTGTGTCCTGAATCAACCCAAAACAACCGCCTTTCGTAGTTGTCTTGACTTTGGGGAAGAGCCCGAAGCTGTGTGATGCAGCCCTGGTGAACAAAGTGGAGGAGGACATGCCTTGCCTTTCGATTTCACAGAAACTGCGTAAACTGTAAATGGCTTCAGAGAGTGGCAGGAATGATGGAGAGTGTTCCAAGCCAGGGAAGGTGTTTTGTGGAGAATTAATGGCTCAGTGTCTTTTATTGTAATAAATTTTTAAATTTAAACCTTCTTTGTATTTTTTTGGCTGGGGTTGGGGCTCTGGTCCCTGAGACTGAGGGACCAGTGGACCCATCCAAACAAAAATAAAGTTCTCTCTCAAAGCCTGCCTCCAGTCTGGGGCCCCAGTATGTCCCAGCTGGGGCTCGCCACTGTCCCCAGACCCAGCAGCACAGGTCTGCTCCCTTGCAGCACCAGGAGGCCAATTGGCCAGAATCTGGAGCATCTACGTGGGAGAAGAGCCCCTCCTTCCCCAGAAGAGCAGGTCCTGATGTCCATGACTTGCATAGAGCCTCGGGCTCAGTCACTGGGCAGCCTGAGGACACCACACTCAATGCCCTGGTGCTGTAGCTATTGAGTGTGTGCAGGTCCCCCCTCCTCTGTGCCTGGCAGACCCTGGGCTTGGGCCATGGCAGTGTCAGCCATCACTGTGATGGCAGAGTGTGTTGCAGCCTCCAGCTGAGCCTGAGTGACTGGTTGCTGGTCTGAGGACACAGACTCATACTGGATCTGGGACTCCTGTAGGGACAGGGCTCCTGTCCATCTGGATGTGTGTAATCTGACTCTGCTGTTCCTGGATGCCCATCAGGGACCACAGCATACTCTTGGAGCAATGTTCCTGTACTTTTCTAATCATCCGACTTTGTAGTATTTTTCATAAACAAAATACATTCGTGACACAAATAAACCGGGTGCGGTAGCACATGCCTGTAATCCCAGCACTCAGGAAGCTGAGGCAGGAGGGGTGTTGTAATTTGAGACCAGCCTGGGCTACAAAGTGAGCTCAAGGCCAGCCTGAACTAAATAGCAAGACCCTGTCTCAGAAAAAGACAAATCAAAACAAAACAAAAAATAAATACATTCATCCCTGGCTTTAAAGAGGTGACTCAAGCTCAGGGATATTCCTTGCGCAGGAAGTAACAAGTAATGAGGACCATGTTTGAATCCAGCTTACCTGCCTTCCCCAGTATGGGCTCTTGCCACAGAAGAGCCCTGCACCACCTCGAAAAAGATATCTGGACAGCTAGGCAAAAGAACGTGGCTGGGCTTAGCTCTGCCTCTAGCAAGCTGTGTATTTTGATCAAGATGCCTATATCTTGGACTTTTAAATGAGAAGGGGTGAACAGTGGATTTCTAAAAGCAAAGACAACCCTGAGAGGCCCTGCCCTAAAGTCCCCCACTCTATCCTCTCCATTCACAAATTCTGTATAACAAATCCTGGTTGCCCTCCTATTCCAACTCTGCAACATTCAGCATAAACATCATACAGCTGCAGGCTGAGCGCCAGGGGGCGAGGTCTGAGGTTCCAGAAGAGAAGCCGCAACGTCTGACAGACCTGGGTGCAAATCCTGACTCTCCTATGCACTGGCAGCTCCGACTCCAATCTGAGGCCTCGCTCGGCTATGCCCCTTCCTTCGCTGCCCTCTCCTTCCCCTCTAATGTCCGTCCTCGCCAGGTCGCCTTTCCGATGCTCCCTCTCTGTGAGTCCGTCCTCTTCTCTCCCTACTTTTGTGGCAACCTCTCCTACATCCAGTTCACTTCCCCTCTAGAGAATCATAGATGTCAAAGACACAGAGACGTTTTGCTGTTTTGTGTTATCACTCCAATCTTTTCTCTGGTTAAGAAATTCTTCATTACACCAAATCAATTTTACCTGCTGCACTGACGCCCTCTTTTAAAAACTTTGAAGCATAAAATAAGGTTATTTCTTCACAAGCAAGACAATCTAAGCTCTGTGACTGTTTTCCTAAAGAACACCCTCCCCAGTTAAATATCTTGATCCCTCTTCTCTGCCCCTCTGCAGCCTCTCTCCCTCTCTTTCTTTTATCTTTTTCAAATTGTACATTCAATTAAATTTAATGTTCTCCTGAAGTGCAGCAACTTGCCAGACTCTGTCACTAGTTTTGTATGGCTTAAAACTTTCAGAAACAATCCCTCCCCTCAAGGAGTTTACAATCTATTCAGAAAGAAATATGCAATAACTAATTATGGTATAATACAGTCCAACAAATCCTTGGGGGATAGATTAATTTTTATTTAAAGCAAATAATGCAACATATATCTACACAAAAACTAACTTAAAAATAAACCAATACAATGTATAAGTATTTTTAAAATATTGCTATTAACTTTACTAAAGAAAACCCGATGCAAATTAATTATAATAATAAATATAATATAATAATTCCAATTTAATAAAATGGAAAACAAAGTTCATTTTTAGTTTAAAAACTAATTCCATAATTTAAATCAAAAAGATCAAGCAACTTCCTTCTACAGTTATTGAAGAAAAATATCAGCCAATCTTTCACTATGGTGTAAAACTTCTTTTTTGTTTTGTTTGCTTTAGGTTAGATAGGTATTAGGCAGCATTGTAATAAATCCCATGTGTGCCATGACAATACTTATAAGGTAATGTTTGCTTTTAAGGAAAACTTTGAAAGAGGGCCACTTCGTTAGAATGATGAGAGTCTATTTAGTATCCTGAGCAGTCCAGTAGATATTTTTGCTCAAATAGACCAGAGATGATCTTCCTCTTGGTTTATCCCCCATCCTTGAGCAAGTTGTTTTAAAACTTTACATCTACATTATGGTGAAGAATTTGATTATATTTGGCAGGGACTACTCTTTTCATCAGTTGATTGACCACTGAGGTCAAAGCCTCTTCTTTGGCAGTGCCAAAATGCAGTTTAATTAATTGAACTATCATTCTCCAATAACATGCTACATATTTTATAACCACTATTACTGCCATAGAAAGAGAAATGTTCATACTCCTCTTGATTTATTAGGTTAATGATATAACCCATGTATTAATTTACTTTTATACTGAAGACATAGAAATTGTCTAGATGACATTGCCTAAGTATCACAATGCAGTTCTATAAATTGGTATTATAAATTTTGTTTTGTTATCCAAATTAAAATAACCCAAACTGTAGTCCCATCACACATATAAACATAAATGATTATGCACATATATGAATGAGAGAAGCAGTTTGTCATTCCACCACCTTCTACAAACAAAATCCTATATATTGCCCTACATTTTTTCTTAATATAATCTCAAGCCAACATTTTAAAACATCTCACATATTGAAAAGTGACTCACCACAAATCTCAGTGACCATGAAAGCAATTTTAGAAAATGAGTGTCACTATCTGGAGTTATTTATACATAATGTCAGTTATATACATATTTATCATGTTCAAATTCATAAGCTTAAAAATCCCAGCCAACGCTACAGCACTCCCATTATGAACAACAACAAGGAAACATAAATATAACCTCCTCTTTCTCCTAGGGTACACTTAACAAGATTTGTAATGCATTTTATTATTAAATTCACATAAACTATGCAAAAGGAAATTTAAAGTAGAACATAAAGGTTTGATTTATTTCTATTCATTTTCAACATTTCTTCTGATATGGCTTTGAAATAATGATAACACTTTATTTTAGTCAAGAAAACTGATATTCTGTTTTAAGGAAATGAATTATGGGAAATTAAAAATGCACTAATAATAGGAAAATAATGCACTGGCCAAGATTATTTTGTATCCACAACGAAAGTATAATTTAAATCCAAGACACAGTGAGAATTATTTGGCCTATGAACCTGTTGTTACTGCTCTGTGTCTCATTTTGAGGAACACTGAGAGAACTCTTTGGGGTTTACAGATTCAATAACAACATTCAGGCAAGTTTTCTGGTCTCTATAAATCTTTAATTAATTAATTAATGTTAGTTAATAGTCTCCTGAAGGAAAACCACAGAGTGGTATATGAAATAGTGGTATAGACTTCTCTGGAGTCTGGATTCCTGATAAATACCTTTTAACTTTTAATTTAATATTTCCAGAGTGAACATTCTCAACTAAACTACTTGAATTGTTGAACCAATGTTGTTAGGTTATAAATACTGACTAATATATGAATTCTTATTATGTCTATGATAAAATACCCTAAAGAATATTAGGATCTACCCTGCCATAGAGAAGGGTAAATCTGAGATACTGGTAGGAGAGTGGATGCACCTTGGGACCACAGTGCGAGTGAAACACATCAGACTCACAAGCTTAAATGTTACGTAGTTTCTCTCACGCAAGAACTGTAAAGTATAAATAATTTAAATTAAAGACAGGTGGTGGGAAGCGAAGGAAACCTCTTGGAGATAGAAAGAGACCTAGGGTAGAAGCAGAGGGTAGGGAGAGAAGGGAAAGGAAAAGAGAAAACATTAAACAATGTTTCAGTCACTTTATCATTGCTGAGACACAATACTCAACACCTGCAAATTAAAGGAGGAAAGGTGCATTTTGGCTCATACTTTGTCCAGATTTCAGCCAATAGTAGTGGATTCCAAGGCAGGGCAGCATGGCAGAAGCTCACAGCAGAGAAACAGCTTGTGGAAGGGCAGCAGAAATCAAACAGCAGTTAAGAGAAGAGGAATGGCCAGGCGTGGTGGCTCACGCCTGTAATCCCACCACTCGGAAGCTGAGACAGAAGGATTGCTGCAAGCTCGAGGCCAGCCCGTGCTACAAAGTGAGTTCGAGGCTACTCTGAACTATATAGAGAAACCCTGTCTAAAAAAGACAAAAACAAAAACAAGAGAGGAGGAAGGAAGATATACCTGCCAGGCCGTGCCGCACAGACCCACCGCCTTTGACCAGGCTCCACCCCCCAACATCAGCTGTAGTTACAAACTCCCCAGTGCTCTAATGCACTGGTGAGTCTCAGGCCCACATGATCCAGTCACCTTCTCACAGCCCTGCCCGTGAGCACACGAGGCTTTGGGGGCACATCAACAGACAAATCCTAACATTGTGCCCCGGCCCCAAAAAACTTAAGTGCATTCCTTTCTGAAAAAACGCATTTAGCCTATCGCTAAGTGTAGCCAAACTCCCAAAAGTTCAGCATTGCTGAAAATCTAAGCCCAAAGCTTGCTCTGAGATGTAAGGCCAACTCTTAGCTGTGAGGCCCTGTAAAAATGAAAAGTGAAACACTGCCGACACACAAAGTAGAGTGTAAACATTACCAATCCAAAAGGGAGAAGTAGGGGGGCAGAAAGGAGGGGGGCCAATGAGAGCGAAATCCAGCATGAAACTCATCAAATGCTGTAGTTCTCCGGCAAGCGTGCTGGGCAAACTGTCGCGAGATGTGCACTTCCAAGGGCTTGGCAGCCCCCCCCCCATGGCACTGCAGGCAATTACAGCCCTCACTGTTCTTTGTGCTGGCTTTGCTCACTCCCGGCAGCTCCCTTTAGGTGTCCCACATCCTCGGCTTTTCCAACTTTGTGGGGTCTTCACTGCACTTTTGGCTTTATGCTGACAGCTTCACACATGGACCTCCCGAGGGTATACTATCTGCTCTCCCAGACCCCACAACTCTTGCATTCTGCATGCACCTAAAACGAGCACCACATGGGCGATGCCAAGATTCCTCCCCAGCCTAAGCAATAGCCAAACCTTTTTTGCATCTTGCTGGTGGTTACAGAAGACTCTGAGTGCCCAGATGCCTGAGCAAGATGAACTGAATACGGGGAAATCAATTCCAATTCCTCAGGCTGCTGCGTTCTGAACCATGTAGCCCTGGGGCTCTCTTCTCAAACCAGAGTCTTTCACTTTCCACCCTTGAGTTCTGGAGGGTGGAGTCTTCCCGATTCCCCCACCCCTCTTGGCATTCTTTGTATTGTCCAAATAGAAAGTATTTGGCTTCTTCTTAAGACTAATCTTTTTAGCAATCATGCTGTCCTCTACTCCATCTTCACAGGCTCCTCCTTTACTAGAGCATCCTTTCAAGCCAAATTAAAACAATTTTGAATCATTCAGCTATGGCTTTGTTTTTGAAACTCAAGGTAGGGCTGGCTAATAGCCCCTAATAGTACACAAGCCAGGGCCTCAGTGTTAGACTGCCTTGAAATTTACTCTACCAGTTTAATTACTCTGCTGCCCTTAATCTCAGTCTTTAGCAAATCTCTGGACATGGGCCAAATGTAGACAAATTTTTTGCCACAGTTTAAAACATGGCCTAGAGTTCAACTGCCTATGGAGTCCTTACTCCCAGCTGAAACCTGTAGAGCTTGGTCTTTACTGTTTTCTTGCCTATTAGCATTCCGTCTCCTGAGCTCTGATCAGAATCTCCCATCAAGCTTGGCTTACAGCACTGTAAAGCTACCACTGCAGTCAGCATCTTTAAACTTTTCCAAACTCCTCCTTGAAAGTGAGGTGGGAGATTAGGGGATGGCCAACTGGCTGGGCAAGTGGGCATATCTGTCAATCAGACAGATCCAAGAAAAACAGTTCACAAAGCCCCACATCTGAAAACAATCAGAGGATGCCATCTTCAATTATCATGAGAGGTCAAGCAGACTTTTGATAGGTCAAACTAGATCTGGTGTCAGCCTGAGAAGTAGGGGATAAAAAAGATGGTGGCCGTTAAACTCACGACTTCTCTCAGCCATGGTGGCCCATGCTCACCCTGTAGACTATACTTCTTTCTCTACCTTTTGTGGTCCCATACTCATTCTGCAGGGCATATTTCTTTTCCTACTGTTATAAATGTAAAACCTCACTCCCTTTTGCACTTGTTTTGTCAAATTCTTCATTCAGGACAAGGACAACTTTGAATCTCCAGAAAGTCACCAGCACCCTAGAACCTAGTAACAGAACCAGTTCCAAAGGCTCCTGAATCACATGGTCAGGTAGTGTCAGTGTCTTACTTCTCAAAATGTAGATAACCATGATAGACTCAGAGAATTTTGTTCCAAAACTGATTAGGTTCATTTTTAAAATTCACTATATTTATTAAGTAAATGGTATAGAACTAAAAGGAGGGTTGTAGTGTTGGCTTATGGAAGTACAACCTTGACGAAGAGATAGCAATGTTTAACCAGAGCAAAAATTCATTAATGGTTGCTTTAATTGAAGCATTTAAATTTTGGATGATGTTACTTGAAATTTTTTTATTATATCAAAGTTGATTTCCTTGATTGTATCTGAAATTATACTATATTTCACTGAACCTAAGGTCTTATCAATTATAACATGCACATTAGTTATTTACCATTAAGAAAAAATTATATAATAACCATGTGTTCCAATGTTTTCTTATCACATCCTCTGTAAACTGCACAATTATTTTAGACATGATTAATTATGGAAAAAATACCTTACTAAAATATAAAAAAGGACACAGAAGTGGAAAACAGGTATATAAAAACACTCTAATTAACCATTATTAGAATGCAAATTAAAACTGCAACGAGATTTTCCCTCACATTTTTCAGAGTGGCTGTTATCAACAAGATCAGCACACAAATGTTAATGAGGGTATGGATGAGAGGAAACTCTTGCGTACTCTTGGTGTAAGTTAGTGTACCTCTTATGGAAAATAGTCTGCAGGTTTCTGTAAAGTCAAACTCAGAACTAACGCGTAATCCAGCAATTGCACTTCTGTGTGTGTGTCCTACACAATGAAATCAAAGAGACACCTGTGCTCCCGCGTTCACTGCACTGTTACTTACAACAGTCAAAATATTAAATCAGTTGACATGGCCAACCGCTGACAAGCAGATAAATAAATGTGAAGAACTTACTGATAATGTGTTCATATGCATTTCATGTGCAGTGGGAGATCACCGAGCCTCAAACACAAAGGGAATGCTGTTACTTGCCACAACACAGACAAATCTGTGACACTTTATGCTAAGTGAAATGAACAAAAAGAAATGATGTCACTAATATGGGGATCCAAAGAAGTCAGACACGTAAGCAGAGCATAGCGTGGTGTCGAGCACCACCTGGGCAACGCTCCCTGAAGGAGGAGCAGTTGTCTCCATTTTGCCTGAACCTGACCCTATTTCCATGTATTGACATGTACGGAGCTGGCTAGGATGGACTTTTCCTTATCCCTTCAATTGGCTTTAAGCAATGCATATCGGTCCAGCCCAGGTGCTGATGTGTAGTCTTTGAAGCAAAGAGGACAGGGCAGTGTTCCCCTGGACATCCCATTGTCCCCATGTGTGACCCAGGATGAGGTGGGATGAAGAACCAGTGCTCCATGCTCTTGGCTAGAATGGATCCTCGAGATAGAGGCCGTGACTTCCCAGGGCTTAAGAGATTACACATCAGAGCTGAAGCACTGACCCCAAAACATCAGCTACTATCTCAGTTGTGTCATGCAGATACTCTTTCTATGCGTCCTCCTCTCTGCATGTGACGGGGGTGACTTCGGGCCTCCTACCTGGCCCAGCTCGTAGCACTCACCTACTTCTGGCCACTCTCACAGCCGTCCTCAAGCCATTCCCTTCTTCACGCATGAGTAAAAGCTGAGTTTGGTCTGGGTCAAGGCTTTTGTTCCAGTTGGCCAACATCATGGCCAGATTTAGGACCCCTGGGCTCCCCAAAACTACAAATATGCCTTAGTGTCTTTATTATTGCCACAGGTTGCACTGGAAGTGGTACATTGAAATTAACTTGCTACAGCTCCAGTAAATTTTCCATGGGATTACAAATATAAACTTCCTGGGCCATGACAAGTTCTGGGAAGGGCTCTCTATGGAATGGTGGTTACCAGGCGCTGGTATGAGTGGAAGGCAATGGGATAATGTGGGTTAAATGCTAAGAAATTTCAATCAGATAAGACAAATTATGGAGAGCTATTGTATAGTTGAAAGTTGCTAAGAGTGTAGATCATAAATGTTCTTACTTCAAAGTGATAGCTTTGTGAGGTGATAGATATGTTAATCAGCTTGGTTTAATCATTCCACAATATGTACATATAGCAAAATCTATTTTATATCATAAATATTGACTTTTAATTTGTTAATTAAACCTTAATGAAACTAAAACACACACACACACACACACACACACACACTTATTTATTGTCTTCCTTTCTAGCCAGAATGTAAATTCAGGGAAAGCAGAGGTTTTTTTCTATATTAATCATAAATATGTGCCCAGTGCCTAGACACTATCTTGTGTTCAGTGTATTCAATAAATATTTGATATATTAATATTGGGAAAATGTTGACTTTATTTCTGTCTCTTTGTCCCTTTCCCCTCTCTAACACGAGCTTCTAACAGTTCCAGCTACACAAAGAATCATCTGGAAGCTTCATTAACAGCCTGGACCCTATGCGGACTAATTCAACGGGAATCTCTCAGAACGAGGTGCAGGCGCGGAGCGCTGTGCAAGCCGTCTAGTGAGCACGAAGCACCCGAGGAGGGCAGGGCCACGGCCTGCGCTGCTGTGTTCATGGCACATGCACTTGCAGCAGCCGTGGACTTACGTACCTGAGCTTCTCCTCCACATGGAAGTGTCTGTTCACTTGCTCAATGAGAAAATCTTTCCAAACAAACCATTAGCATTTCCGGAGCGAGTAGGAATCCAGTGCGCCTGCATACTGCGCACACGTCAAGGCATCATTCGATTCTTAAACAGGTGAGGAAGGCAATATCATCATCTAAAATTGGAAAGAATTTAGATCTGAGGAGAGACGTGTACAGGCTTTTTCCTTTGTTTTATGACTTCAAAATAAATTTTAAAACCTGTGCTTCAGTTATGCTTTTACCTCTATGATCAGATAATAGGTGCTAATTGATGGGTTAGCATTAACAAAACCAGAGGAAGACCCGATTACTGTGAGCCATTCGTTTGCTTAGCAAATCCTGCCTGTTTATTGGTGCCGCCAAAGCCTCAGTTATCGTTTTAAAATGCGTTAAGCTTTCCCTATAACTTTCAATTTGAAAAAAAAGACAAAAATTATTCATATTAATATTTTGCTTTTTAGTCCATTTGCGTTAATTCTGAAAATATAACTCAGTTGTTCTTAAAAATAATGGCAATGTTGACTGGAACCTCTAATTTTCAGGGTTTTTTCTTATTTTAGCAATTTCTTGGTTCTCTAAGAAATATCACTTCGGAGGCTAAGTGCATTTCCAAGCAACAGGAAGAAATATGTGATTTTAATTTAGTACAAAAGTAATATTTACACTTTGAACTTTTTTTCAAATTTTACATTTGGAACTTGTGTATGCTTAAATTGCCAGTAACCCTTGCTTACTATTGGCTTTATTTACAGATTTAAAAACACTGGACCTACATGCCTGGGGCAATAACACAGAAAGAAATGGGAGAAAACTGAGTTTTTGGGCTAGTGCTGACTAGATTTTGTCTGAGGTAAGTGAATATGAATTGTTGGGGACCACTACGAAGTGGCTCTGAGCAGGATTTAATATTAACCAATTGGCTTTTCACGTTTACTTGGGAGTTGTCCAAAGCTTAGGCACCTTGTCTGCAGATGGGTAAGTGATTCATAGTAATGAACTTCTATGAGTCACTGGTTACTGCTGAGGCCTTAACTCTGTGATGCCTCAAGGACAAGGTGACCGCAGCTGAGAATATCTGGCTCCTACTTCTATTGACTTCAAGGAAATGGCTTGCAGCCCTGCCGTGAAGGCCGTGCTGGAGATAACATAGCTCTCCTAAATTAATATAATAGTACTTGGAGGAGTCCTTGAAAGGATTCCCGAGTTCTGCCCAGATTCCCGCATTTTCTTCAGTATTCCCCCTCCCTTATTTCAAAAACCTAATAAAAATGGGCCACCCAGAAAAGTCTTTGGTTAATTCAGAGAATATAGAGGCTGAAAAGGAATTAGTCCCTCCTGGAAGCCCTGAGATCATATTCCATTGTCTCATTTTTTATTTATGCCTTCGTCCATCCACTTGCCTGGGAGATTGTGGGCCTGATCAGCCCGCAATAATTTTTCATAGGTAAGATAAAGCTGTGACTGCAGTTTCTCGGCAGGAAAAGCCGCTTGGAGACCAGGACAATTAAATGACCCCACTGCACACTTTGGGCTGCGGAATACATATGAATAAATGTGGTGCTCTTCGTTTCTCCATCTTTGGTTTGGGCGAGGCTGCTGGACCACTGTGCTGAAACAAGCCAAGCCTGCATCAGACTCTTAGCTGTGTCTCGAATTAAACTGTGGCTCCCGTGGACTCATGTCTCTGTCTCTGGCACACTTTATGACCGTCAAAAGTTCTTTGTTGAATAAAAAGAATTTTCAACAACATGGACATTATACAAAAATTAGTAGTAATACCAAGCCTTAGAATATTTGGCTTTCTCAGCCATGTAAAAACAGAAAAAGAAGTCAGTCTCTGGCTTAGTGTGTGTTATTTTCTTCAATTAATAATTCAGATGGGGAGACCGCTGGGTGTTGGCCAGCATTAAGCTGCCTCTGGTCCTTCCCACTGCATCTTCATTCACAGCACCTCGAAGCCAGCATGGTACCCGCCTGAGCACCAGGAGCACAGGGCAGGCATGGGTGGGAAGCCAAAGCCGGACTCGCATGCAGGCAGAGAGCAAAATACGTCGCGTCAGGAGTTTGGGGTGGACCACAGAGAAACACCAGTGGGACTAAGCTCACGTTTGCTCCCTGTTCCACACACAGATACACAATTATTTGTTAACTCAAATGTTCTGCTCTCAAAAGCAAGAGACATTGATAGGTATGGGACCAAAGGAAGGAAACAGAGGAAAACGACTGGCATCACGGTCTCCGTTTCTCCAGCCGTGATGGGGCCCGTGTGCCTTCCCACAGCGAGGAGGGAATAGAGGCCAGGAAATTATGAAGTGGAACAGAGAGGGCCCGGACACCATGAAAACTTACTCCAAAGTAGGGGAGCAGAACAAAGTATACTAAGACATTGAAATCAGAGCCCACAATATATTGGGGTGAAAGAGTTTGCAAAGGAACGAAGTCTTTTAGCTTCAGCATAAGATGTTTTTTATTCTTTTTCATATCTAAAGGCAAATAGGTGAGGCTAGGATATAGCTCAGTGGCACAACACCTGCTTGGCAAGCATGAGGTCATGAGTTCGAGACCCGATACCAAAAAGAAAAAAAAAAAAAAACGAAGACAAACAGGCAGGAGGCTTCAGGGAAGCTGGTCTGGGGCTCTGCTTCCTCATTCTCTCACCTTCAGACCGCCAGCGGCTTCTACCCCAGGTTCTGCGGTATGAGTTTTAGCCACCGTGTAGAGTGTGGAGATGAACAACAGACCACACAGGCAGAGCCTGTGTCAGCCGGCTCGTTGCCATTTCACAGCTTCAAGTCTTATGGGGCAGTTAAGGGAATTTCAAGTATTAAGAAGCTTGCTATCAAAAAGAAAAGAAGGTAAAGAAAAAAAACTGGGAAGGGCTTGTTATTATAGTTCACTGATATTTACAATAATCCTGTGAAGTAGTGTACTCAGGGAAAAGAAAACCTTCCTGGTGCATTCAGACATAAATGCTCCGCCCCTGGCCTACCGTGTAACTAAGTAGTATTATGCAAAAGTCAAAACTTCAATGTATGCGTGTGTTAAATACAAATGTGTTTTCTAAATGAGAAACCCGTATTTCATTTTGCAGTTCTCTTCAGTAAAGAGAATAAAGCCAAGAGAATAAAGCCACTAAATTCAGGTTAAATATTGATGTGCATCTTTTCCTGTTCTGTATGTGTATGAAAAGGATCGATCTGCGTGATGTATATGAACCAATTTTCCGCAATGATTGCATTTACTATGTTTTGAAAGCATACACTAGTACAAACAACAAAAATAATAAATAAATGTGTGTAATAGCAACTTCTATCCAAATGTAGTTTGATTCTTATTAAACATGTGTTCTGCCCTTTTAACCATGTTCATACAGCAGACTCTGCAGTAGTTGTTGTAACCTAACAATGGGCATAAAGTTTTTTAATAATTAAACTACCCAAACTTAACCACATACTTCATATTACAGTCACGTTGTTTTCTTTCATGTCTCAAAAAAGGCTTCTGGTCTGGCGGAAGTGGACATGCGTCTGGTCCCATGGCGCATGTCTGTGGGTTGGAAGTGCTGTCCACCTGGTGAGGGACAGCAGACTCGGCTGCTGGGAGACAGCCGTGCCTCTCCCTGCTGCCAACAGAAGGGGCAGATTTGCTGAGTGAATTCACTTCTGGGAATTTAGGTGCAATTCGCGTGACTTATTTTTATGCATGAGCAGCACTCTTTTTCTGGTCTCTAAACCTTTCCGTAGCGCCTCAATGAAGCATTGGAATAAGCTGCAGTCTGCAGTCTGTTGCAGGTCCTGGGATGCCTCGGAAGCAAGTGTATGGCTGGGGATCCCCCGAGGCTGTTGGCCTACATGACCGAGTCCTTCACACAGACTGGAGACATCTGTATATTGGATAGTCACTTTGTTTTCTCTCGCATGCGGTTTTCTGTAAGACCCATAGAAGTGAAACTTGCCTGGGTTTTGTAAAGTAAAGGCGTAGATGGACACATCAGCTTGGACTATTAGTGAGCTTTCTTTGGCCAGAATAATTATTTTACTGATTCCTCTACTTATAGCCAAGCATGTCTCAAGTCACTGGATATTAAAGAATTTATACTGCTTCTGAGATCTTTAAACATATATTAAAATTTGTGACAAAGCCAGCCACCATGTGACATCACTGACAGAAGAGGGTAACAAGTCCAGGCTCAGTCCTCTGGTTTCTGGGCTTCCGTACTTACTGTCTTGTACAGTAAAACTCAATGCAGAGGGAGGGAAGAAAAACTTGAGTCAGGGCCCTGAGCCACAAGGTGAAGGCTAATGTGATGATTCCCATTTTATGAGTGAGCAAAGGGAGATACAGACAGGCCAGGAAGATTTAACTTCACACCGGAAGTGTGTGGTGCTGCCAGGGATCACAGGGCTGTCTCCCAGCCTCGCCCAGGAAGAGGTACAGGTACCCGCATCCGCTGTTCCAGACAGTGCACCCATCACCTGTGACTTCTTCACATTAGTGAATCGTGATACTGGGACTGAGACTCCCGTGAACTAGAATAAATTAAGTAAGGCCTGCTGCTATAGTTCCCTGACATTTTTCCTTCGTTTATGTAATGTATGCACATATTTATTTCATGACATATTTATTTCATGACATATTTATTTCTTCCTGTGGTTCAAGTCAGAAATGAAACTAATTAAACAGCCGAAATGCTATCCTTCCAGGATTCTTTGTTACTCTGTAAAATTAAGTTTGCAGGCCTGAGAGACATTGTTTTGAGGTAAAGCTGTTGAATTATGAGGATTTTTTTCTCTAAGAAAAGAGATTCATAGAACCATTGACTCATTCCATTCCCCACTGCAATATTCTGAAATTCCCCCATGTGTACTTGTGAAAGACAGCTATTATCTCACTTTTATGGGTTTGTAATTTACTGTAAAATCCTCTGGGCATCAACAATGTGGTGGTGTGCATGCGTGCAGCAGGGAAGGTGCACACTCATGCTGCCCTGATCACGACCACATCCGAGATGCTGACCAGCTTTGGGAGGGCAAATCCGGGGACTCCACCAGCTGAATAGCGGGATCATCTGAGGGTTTTAAAAAGAATTTAACTTTTTAATTATCGTTCAATAAAACCAGTCCTCCTTTGCCATACAGCTCTGTTTTACTACGTGTATAGATTTCTCTAACCACTCCTGCATCACTACAGAGATCCCAAAACGCCCTTCCATATTCCACCCATTTAAAAATCACAATTTTGCTAGTGTAGTCCTTGCTCCTGGGACTCGTGATTTGTGGGGAAGATTTTAGAAAATGTCAGTGCTTTCCTCAGAGCTTTGGACTTAATTAAGCTGGAGTTGGGGCTCTGTAATCTTTTAAAAGTTTCCTCATGACTGTGATACGCAACCAGGGCTGAGAAATCAGCTCTTACCAAGTTCACACTCCAGCATTGCACAAGTGCTTCTACCAGTTTCACCTCAAATCTCACCTCAGCATTATTTCACTGGACAGAGCTATGATTTTAGAGTTTTTTTCCATGAGCAATTGTGTTCAAACAAGTGAATGAGCTGGAGAAGTACTGTACAAGCACCCTGACCCTCTCACCATGAGGTGTGAGGATGTAGGGAGTCTGGACTCCTCACAGAAGCACAGGCAGCTTTGAAAGGAAGGAAGCTGAAGGCAGAGGATCTGTCCTCAGCAAATCCTTCACACCTCATGACCTTCTAGAATGCCAAAAGCACGGTGACTTCAGTGATCCTGCAGAAGAGTTTAAATGTGTTTCTACTTACCTATAAGTATTTGCTTTGCACATTTGTCCTGAGACCTGCCTTTCCTTAATTTACACTTAATGGTAGGGAGATGTGGGGGGGGGCGCATTATAGCTTCCAACTTATACTGCAGTAGCTCTCAATCTTGAAAGCATCTTTGAATTGCTTGGGGAAGTTTAGAAGTCTCCTTTGAAAGGAGTCTGCACCTTAAAAACTTCAATCCCTGGGAGTGGGACTCAGGCACTGCTATTTTGGATACTCGCCAAGTACACATCAAAGGTAGAAAGGCTGCTCATAACTTCCAAAAGCTTCTAATGATTTTGAACAAATCAACTGACTTAAATTTATTCGATTCATTAGGTTGGATTCCATCCTGCCTCACCAACACATCTAGGCTTGGCTTCCAGCAGAGCAACTGGATAGATGCCCAGACGCACCACGCAGCTCTGCACCATTTTCACCACTGACCTCTCCTTTTTGGGTCATAAACACTGCTCAGAAGTTGTAAGACTTATCCATCGCTTTGTACCCAATTATTCTAAAACTTAAAGGAATAAACAATTATTACCTCATGTTTTGTGCTGCCAGGAATCTGAGGTAACTTTCTGGGTGGTTCTGGCTCAGAGTTTTGTCATGAAGTTGCAGTCAGTTTACAGTCATCTGAAGGCTTCGTTGGGGCCAGAGAATCTGTTTCAAGCTCTCTCATGCAGCTGTTGGCAGGAGGCCTCAGGGACCTCTGGCTCCTTGCCATGTAGACACTCCCTCCATGTCCCACGGCTCCTTGCCATGTAGACCTAGGTCTCATCATGAGGCTGTCTGCGCGGCTGCGTGACACAGTAGCTGGCTTCCTCCAGAGCGAGTGATACAAAAGAGACAGCCCAGAAGAAGCTTAATGCCTTTTACAGCCAAATCTTTAAATTTCTCAGGGCTATTACTATTTAATTTATTTCTTCTAAGTCAGTAACTAAGTCTAGTTCACACCCAAAGGAGTGAGGGCTAGGCTTTACCTCCTGAAGGGAAGGAAGACTATGAGAGATTTTGTGAATAGAATTTAAAACTGTCACAGAATGTAAATGGCTAGAGTTAAAGTAGTATAAACGATGTTTCAAATGCCTTTGTGAAAAAAAAGATCAATTCCACCAAAGTGCAGAAAGTTGAGTAATTAAATACCTACAAAAGC
Source organism: Dinomys branickii (assembly GCA_004027595.1). Taxonomy (NCBI): domain Eukaryota; kingdom Metazoa; phylum Chordata; class Mammalia; order Rodentia; family Dinomyidae; genus Dinomys; species Dinomys branickii. The sequence goes on from PVLD010004973.1 coordinate 37,695, forward strand.
CAAAGACTATTCAAAACTGAGACCACAAACTCTAATTTATTGGCCATGCATTGTAAGTAGTACCATACTTAACTCTTGAAAAGAAAGGCACACCAGATCAAATGACCTCACCTCACCTTGTTCAAATTCTCATGCTTTCCAATGAGCCAGTTCTTTAGAAGATGTGTACCTTATGGGGAATGGTGTGTATATGTTAACAGATAAACAGACATGTGTTAACAGATAAATAGAAATGGCATTTAATTTCAAGCTCCATTAGTAACAGTCAGGGAATAGGAAGAACAAGGTCAGCCAAGATGGTAAAGGACGAAAGTATCTTATTTCCAATTACTTAAAATAATGTACAAATGTAGCAGGTAAGATAATGTTGGGTGCTTGCCAACTAAAAATAGAAGGCAACATAGCAAAGAAAGAGAAAGCCTTAACTCCCAAAAATATCAAAGTCCTCTACTTTCTACTGAAAAATTGTATTTTACATGTCTTTGGGTCATATAGACCAGGTATCTACGGTCTGTAGTCCAAAGCCAGGCTGCTTTTTGACTGTGTAAGTAAAGTTTTATTGGAATACAGCCATGCACATTCCTTTATATAATGTTTCTTGCTGCTTTCACTGTAAAATAGTAGCGGTAAGGAAATTCAGAAGAGAGATCTATGGTCTGAAAAGACTTAAAGCTTTACCACCCCGGCCTTTATAAGACATTTGCTAATCTTTGGTGTAGACTAAAGAATAGGGATATATGACTACATGCAACTTCCTTACAATAATCCTAGACATTTGTCATAGACTTTTGGGGCCTCAAAGTCAGACCCAAAAGGGAAAAGAGTTGGTTAAAGAGGGGGACATGTAATTATTTATCTGAACTTGTTATGTTTGGGGCAATATGACTAAAATTTAACAGAAAATGATTCCTTTGTCACGTTAATATTCCTGTCCACAGAAAATAGAATACTGAAGCCAGTTCTTCATTTCCTTTAGTCAGTTCAGGAGCCGCAAGCTGACAGGAACGGAACGGGGAGGAGTGGAGAGTGAGACTCGTCACCGAGGAAAATGAAGCGCAGTCAGAGCTCGGGATTTGAGCACCGCGCGCTTCTGGTATCGCTCGCACCCCCACCTCTTCCCAGTCTTCTCTCCGCCTCCTTCCCCCATTCCTGCTCCTCTCTTGTGCGGGCTTCATTTTCCCTGCTCCAATTGGAGTGAGGCGTGGGGACTCCCGAGAACCCCCGAGGGGCACGTGTCGGCAGCATGGAAGCAGCTGAGGCGTTTCTCTCACCGGCTGCTGTGGAAGTCCCGAGGGAGAGGCTGCAGGGCTGCTTTCCTACGGCTGCCTTTGCGCCCTCAGTCTCCACGGCCGGACTGTGACGACAAACCTTCCAGAGCTGGTAACAAGCAGCCTGCGGCGGCCAGTGTGCCATAGGTTCACCACCGCAGACGAGGCACAAAGCTCAGGTCTTGGGCCCACTGTTGTGGCCACAGGGTCTTATGCAAGTGAAGGATGAAAAAGGAGATGGGACGCGGACAGACGGACAAGCACGGTGAGCACATAGCCTGTGTCACCATTTCAACTGGCCCGTTAGCAGCACTCTGAATCAAGGAGCTTCCAAGATTTGCCTTTGGGCTTCCATTTAGGCAGGCCTCCTGTGACTCTACTGACCGCTAGGCATGAATTCTGATTCAAAACTCTATTCATCTATTTCTCAAGAAATTCTTTATTCCACATGCTACAATTAAGGCTTCAAAGAACATAGATGTACAATGATACATCTTCTGACTCTGTCTTTCTTAGGTCAGGTGATTCAGTCTTTTGACTCTGAAAAGTATAAGACATTTATTTAACACATACTTATAGAAGATATACATACTATATGTGAGTGCTTGGACTACAACGGTGAATAAGAGAAATGTTATCTGCACTCTCGCAGAACATGGACGCCATGCAAAGAGACAGCGTTACAGGCTGCTGCTTTGCACAGTGGTATGAAATGCTGGTAGCAACTCACTAGGAGTGGGCTGAATGAGAAGTGAACCCCTCCTAGAGCAATGTCTAAAGTGAGCCCCAGAGTAATCAGACAGGCAAGCGGGGGGGGGGGGGAGTGAATAACACTTAACAGTGATTCTTAGGGGGGATTCATTGCAAATACACCATGATACAAGGTCGTATTGTGGTTTAGAGGGCTTAAATATTATCTAAATATCAGGAATCTTCAGGTAGCAAGTGACAGAAATCGATTTCCAACTTCATCAAATAAAAAAGTGTGGGAAGATAGACTGGAAAAATAGCTTAACTCTGTCTCTCCCTCTTGCCTCCTTTGAGGAGTTACATTTGTTCTCTATTTTTTCCCACACAGTGAATACTGTAAGACAAACTTATTTAGTAGTTTTGTCACCAAAGAGAAAAGAGGGGCTACCTTCTGATTGCTCCAGCCTGCAAAAATACTACGAATTGTGCGGTGTATGAGATTTTACCCACCACAGAAGCTAACAGCCTTCTTTTGTGGATGCTGACAGGAGGTTGGGTCAGAGACAAAGGGCTTTATTTTGCACGGCACACTGTGCAGCATGAACGTCATGTTCCTGCCAGTTCCCCATGGTTTCCAAGTGTCCTAAGGGTGATAAATGGAAGTCATGCACACTGGTGTCCTTGCTGAGGAGCCCTGGTCTCAGAAAATCCTTATTTCACAGGGAGCTGCGAACACACCTGTCCAACCTGTGCCCTGCGGAGATACAGTCTTCACCACCAAACTCAGAGAAAATCCTGCCTCTGACGTGAAGGGACATACTGCCAGCTTTCAGAGCTGTTTGTTTTGCAATCCAGGTACAAGCTCTCAGAAATGCAAGACATTCCTTTAACAAATACTTATCGAAGAGATACATACTATATTGTATACAATCTCAGGATGTGTAGGAATACCACAGCGGGATTGCCTTCCAACAAAAAGTCCCAGAGAATCAAATTGGCGTATTTTATGTCAAGTGCCTGTCCTGGATCACGCACTTTTTTTTGAAGGATGGGAATAAGACAGGCTCTGCTAAAGTCCATTTCACATCATTGACTAGGGTCAAGGTTGGCTACCAACACTTTAGGAAAAGAATGTGCTTGACAAAGACAAATCACATTTACTATGATTCAATAATAAATTACCAAGCTAAATACACAAGTAGGGGTCAGAGCATGAAGAACGATGTAGGTCATGTTGTTCGGGGGTTTTCCCACGTGTAATAGCAATTTGATAAATAATGTTGTAATGGAGGGGTGTGAATTTTATCTCAACAAAATCACACTGGCGCCAACTTTAGAAATTAGAAATAAGGAAATGAGTTAGCAAACTGGCCAGGTAAAGATAACTGGGGTCTGAAGCTGGACATGGGGATGGAGACAAGGCCAAGTGTGAGGATATCTCAGTATTAACTATAGAGGAGAAAACAGAATTAAGGCTAAATTTTGTTTCTGTTTAAGGAAGCTGATTTGAGACTGATTTTAGAAAAGAACCTGGTTTAGGTGGAAGGTGAACCCAGGTGCTTCTCACTGAGCTACCTCTCTATTCTGTTTTAAAATCTTGAGACAGGATCTTCCTAAGATGCCCAGGCTGGCCTAAAACTTGTGCTCTCACTGCCTCAGCCTCCCAGAGTACTGGTATGACAGGCTTGTGCCATCATAGCCAGCTAATTTTTTTTTTTCAGTACTGAGGATTTAATCCAGGGCCTTGGCCCTGAGCTACATTCCTGATCCATTTTTAATTTGAAACAGGGTCTCAGTTGCTCAGCTTCCCAGTCTGTCTTCAAATTTGCCATTACCCTGCATCAGCCTCCCAGAGCACTATTACAGGTCTGCACCACCGGACCTGGCTCTAACTCACCCTTAATGGCTGTGCAATACACTATACTGTGGATACATCACAAGGTAATCAAAGAACTCAAAGTAAATGCCACAATGGAGAACTCAAGATTTAAGACACATTAAATGACCCAGAAGAAAAAAGTTCTTCAGTTCAAGTTCTTCATCAACATAAAAGACCTATTGAGACTAACATAAATTTTAATCCCACTATCCAAGTGTAAAGGCATTCAATATGTGTCAGCAATTCTGCTATAGGAGAAAGTCACTGGTACTCATGGCTAAGGTTATGGTCTTTGTGCCTATTTATTTCTGGTCATTCTTGTAAATAACCAGCTATTACACTTGTTTCTTTGGGCTGTGCTTACCCATCACTAAAAAACATGTCCTTTTCTTCTAATTACATTGCTGTACCAAATCCTCTGTGGTTTGGTTGCACCAGAACTCATACACTGGCAGGCTCAACACAAGTGATATTTTATTTCTGCACAGTTCATTAATGTAAATCTGCTCAGATATATTTCTCTAAACTTTGGTAAGAGTGGCCTTCTAATGGGGCCATACGTAGATCGCAATGGTTTGTGATATGGCTTTCCTGGTGGATGTAATTTTTGTTTTGTGTATACACATGACACTCACCTTATATTTTCTACCCCTATTTCTTTTTTCTTTCCCCCAAACTTGCTAAAATATAATAAAAATTTCAGCTCTTTTGGTAAGGGGGAAAAGTCAAGGCCAACTCAAGTTGAAAAAAAAGTAAAAGCAGGACAGGAAAGGCATTTTATCATCGATACTGGTACATCTTAAAATATTTCATTCCATGAAGAAGAATTAAAGCCTGCTGTAAGAGCAGAAACTAGTAAGAAATCACATACTTTACAGATTTACCACTTGCTTTTTATAGCTTTATTGACTATTACGAAGTTTTAATATGCTTCAAATAATTAAATACTGCAACTGGGACATTAAAAATACAAACTAATTTACCAAAATAATTGTATTCTGAATATTATGTACAATATTATACATTTTACATTACATAAAAAGTTTTTATACATAAAGGTAAGATTTGATTTATGATTATTGGAAATCCAAAATACATTTTGAACAAAATATTTCTATGAATACCTACATAATTACTCACCAGGGATAATCAAAACCATACATGAGTGTGGTTATTAAAAAACAAAATTACATTCATACAACAATGGCAGAATGAAATTTGTTTATATTATTTTGGAAGTCTTATTTAAAAGCCACACATATGAATTACGTAACCTAGTTCTGTACATTTAAAAGTTTTCTGTTTGCAACTGAAATGTGTCTATATATTTCTGTGGAAATTTTTGCTTTATAATTTTCCTTTTAAAAGGACCTAACATAATTCATATTCATTAAAATACCTCGTGTGGAGGAAGAAGGCAAACCGATTCTCAGCACCACAAAAGCCACCAGGGTCTGTCACATTTCCATGTACATTTTTTGTACAGTACTGTAGACCTCACTATAGAGGTCTTTCATGTCCTTGGTTAGGTTAATTCCTAAATACTTCATTTTTCTTAGTACTATTGTGAAAGGTGTTTTACCATAGAGTTTTGAAAAATAATCCTATTAATCTGTGCAGTTAGGTGAGCCTTCATGTTCATAACCATGATAGAAGAGACTATACGGTGAGGCACAGAGCTTAAAGGAGAAATATATGTTACCACGAAGAACTATCTATCGAAATAAACACAGAACTAGGTGACTTTGAAAAACATATTGTGGATAGGTGCTCACAAAGAAAATACCACGGTGCCCACTAAATCAGTCTGTCATCAATCCTCAAAAAAGGTTAAGACTGACACGTCATCCCTTTCTTTGAACAGTGAAATACCGTTCGAATTCAGGACACTGCCATCTGAGTTTTAGTACTATCTCATTTTCAACATCCCTTTCAAGCAAAACCACTGCAATTTTAAGTAACACCATACATGTTTCTAACATCTAAAATATTTGAGAAATGTCTTTACTCTGCAACTAGAACGGATTTCTAGTTGCATGTCACTCTGTATACCGATCTCAGATTGGTGAGAATTTATCAAAACTATACATAAGAACCTCAAAGAGCAGCAACTAGTAGACTAGCCATTCTTCTTAAAGTGAGCACAGCGTTTTGCCATATTCCCTGCTGTAAAATCCTGTATTTTATCAAACGCAAACAGAACGTGGAAATCCGGAGCCAGAAAAGTAACAACTTGAGACATGTACAAAAGCGATGCTCTTCCAACATCACCGGATCCCTGCAAAATAAGATGCAGGGCCTAGGGTATGTTTATGACGACTAGTTTTCTTCTTGTATGCATTTAGCTTGAATATAAAAGAAGTTCTAAGCTAAGTTATCAAAATATATTCATATAAATGTATGAGCATTTCTAATAAAAAAGTTTAAAAAGTCTAAATTCTTAATTTTTTGTAATTAAATATCCTAGAGTTCAGTAGGCAGATTTACTGTAGAGCAGCGTGAAAACAATCCGTTGGCTGAGCACCGCCTCGAAACTGGGCACGGCTACATCTCCGCCCTCCGAGGCGGCTTCTCGGCAGCGGCGGCCCCGCCCTCCTCCTCCTCCTCCTCTTCCTCCTCATAGTGCTCTTCGCCGCCTTTGCGGGGGTTCTCATCCGGGGCTTCCCGCTCCTCCCCATCGGTGTTCTTATCGTCAGCCTTGAAGTGGGAAGAAAAAGACAGTAAGAAATGCTCTGTGGAACCAGTGATTGATAATTTTCTTTTTTAAAAAAGGCTGCAAAAGTCATTCACTTTCTGAGGAAAGGCAATGTGAAAAACAACGACCCGACAGGAGTCAGGGCTGCGGCCTCTGCTACCCCTCAAGCTCCGGGCCGTCCTGAAGGCAGGCGGGCCGCCGACACTCCGAGGGCGCCGGTCCCGCGTGCGCACCGGTCTGTTCTACATGCGGCGCACCCCGCCCACAGGCGCTCGGGAACGCGGCGCTCGACACCTACGTTCCCGTCATTTTCTCCGTAGGTCTCCTCAGCGCTACGCTCCAGTTCCCTTCTCTTCTCTTCGGCCAGGTCTTCCTGAACCTGGAACAAACCACAGATGCTGTGAGAGGCTTCATCGCGTCAACACTCACAACGACAGGCTTGACTTCGGAAAGGTCGCTCAAAATAGCAGAAAGAAAGCAAAACTAAAAAGTAAGGGTGAAAGTCAAAGTGTGACTTACTTATTAGTGTGAAGAAATGTACAATACACATAAAATAACGAGACGGATTCTGAATCCAAGACTTTTATGTTTGAATTTCTGATTTCTTTGAATGAACACTAACTCTGTAAGGACAATACCTGATGAAATTCAGCTTAAAAAAACTAGGCAGTCCCTTTTCCAAGTGGAAGAGCTATAGGAATGTATAAGCTCTGACATGAAGAAATTTTATTAAATTCAACTCCCTCTGTCTTCAACAACTAGATGTACCCCAGGCACATGAAAACTGATTAACAAATACTGTTAAATAAATAAGTCACTCAATGAATAAATGAAAAAAAATTCTCTCTTAATGCATAATAAACATGCTCCTGCCTGCATGTAATGTAGTAAAAATTGATGTAACTGTTCTATAATTAAGAATAAATATTTCTGGCTAAAATAGCTAGAAAATAGAACAATCATTTCAATTTCTTCATGTAACAATCCAATACAATGCTTCAAATTCTTATCTCTACTTGTGTTCTAATACATTTGTTTTCCTTTATGTACACTATCACTACTATTTTGTTGATCCCAATTTTCTCAAAATACAAATCAAAGCATCAAAATATTTTTGTAAAATAATCTCTATATGTTCACACAGAAATATGAAACATTCTCTAACTTGCTATTTTGAAAACTTTATATATGTCAAAAAGTTTAAGTCATTTGAATATATTTCAAAACACTGCCGAACATCAGTTGGGCATAAACTAATGTCTAGCTGCCAGAAGAAAGCTTGGTCTGCTTTAGGCCCAATGTATTACTGTAAATCTTCTTAAATACCCACTCTCCACACACACGTGTACACAATACAAGACTTTTGGGAAAGCAGGGGGATAGCTATTGAAAATCTGAGATATAGGCCATGGATAAAAAGTATGTAAGCGTTATAGTTATGGAGAAACAAATGAAACGCTACCTCCAAGTGTCCAGACCAGTTGGGACAGAAATGAAGCACAGCTTCCCAGATGAGGTTTGCATAGCATGTGGCCGATCAGAACCCTGCCCAGGTGGCCCTTCAATGAGGCAGGAGACAGAGCTAGGCCTCCATGGGTCTCTTCTCAGCGTCCGCAAGTCTGCTGTATCCACAGCCCCAAATAAATACAACTTGAGGAAGGAGGCGGATGGCGTCTTCTGCACTCACATTCCTGGCAGAGTAAGCTAAGGAGACACGTCCCTCACCTACGGCTCTATTCGCGGGGGCCCATGACATCTCCTCTGCCACTAATCACAGACCCTCACCATGCCATTGCACAGGACACTGACACAGAGCCAGAAAAGTACTGATCTCAGATTACACTATGACGTTGCTGACTGAGACATCAAACTGTTGTGCCCTGTGTACTTCAGTGGGCAAAGACGTGACTCCCACACGTTTAGTAATGAAAACATCATTTGTGAATGCTGATCATCATGTAATGGAGAACTGGAAAGAACTGCCTTGAAATATGCAGTGTGGTGGAAGGAATACATAAATCATAAATAAAGAAGGAGGCAAACCTTTTACATTAAGGCCCAAAGAATAATTATTTAAGGCTTTCTGAGGCCTAAGGTCTAGGGTAAAACTACACAACTCCAACAGGTAGCAGAAAAACAGCTATAAACAAAATGTACATAAGTAAGCATGGCTGTGTCCCAGCAAAACTCAATCTAGAAGACAGGTCACACCCTGTAGTCCTTCAGCTTCAACCACATACAGTGAATCAGACAGATCTGCACGAAAACCTTGGGTCTGCAGCTTTTCTGACTGTACAATGTTAAGTCAATTGGTTTCATTACGAAAATCTTCAAGTATGCAAGAAATAAAGAAAATGCACAAATAAAAATATTGTTCAATAAATATCTTATAGCCATCAGCAACGTTTAAAAGTTGTATCAATATTGCCACTTGTGAATCATCTGTTTTTCTTTTAATTATTCTAAAATTTTCTAGACATCATGTAATTTCACCTTTGCATGTCACTGCACAGATATCTAAAAGCAAGGGGCTCTTACGTAGCCCTAATCCTCTTACTGTACCTGACACAATCCATGGTATCTATCTTTAAGGTCTATTTGTAGCTGTTATTTTTTAAAATTATTATCTAAACGAGGCTATATCTGACAGGGCCTCCCTCCCATTATTTTTCCATGATCCTATCAACCCGTTCTACAGTGGAACCCACATTCTGAATTTGTTTACTTCACTATAGTATTGCTTTACTTGGACCCCTACAGTCTATAAACAGAAGTTAGCTTGAGGCTGTGAACGAACGCAGGCTCACCTTAAAAGTCATGGGCATTTCAGAGGTGATGAAGGCACATAACTTTTGACTGTCACACTTCTAGTCAGGCTGCGGCTTATCAGTGAGCTCAGATGGGGACAGCCTGGGCTCTCCATGGTCAAGTTCCCTGATCTGTGTTGTGGTATCATCCCCTGATGACTGATGCTTAAAATCCACTGTCTTAATGAGGATTACAAACGGAACTTTCTCACCCCATCACCCTTTCTAAGTTCACTGATTTCCTGTTAGGAAGGACTCTTCCAGATCGAGCTCACGCCTCCCAGGACTGTACATTCAACAATGACCTTCTCTAAGGTCAAACCTCAGTGGTCTGTGCTTCTGATTCTAACATCAGTAACAAGCTGATTCTCCTTGAAAATTTTAATTAACCTCTCTGAAGCTCCAATTTCTTATGTGTAGAACAAAGACTGGGTATGGGCTCAAGACATAAACCCTCTCAAGTCCTGGGTGAGTCTCTAGCAAATTGACAAGACACACAGCACTCCACAGAAGTGAAGAAGGTCCACACTTTCCCAATTCCATCCACAGCTGTGTGTCTAAGACTACTCAGCTAAACAAGGTGTATGGCCGACCTCTGCCCCAGCTGGGAGAGGCACACAGGGACAGTGTTGACAAACTCTGCTTCTCAGGTAAGATCAAAACCTCCAAGGGTGAGGTCTGGGGCAGGGAAGGATTTGTATTTTTCACAAACTTTTCAAGGTGATTCACAGGCACAACAGAAAATGAGGACAACTTTCCTGGGTAAAAGGGATACAGTGTGAAGAACATCTGGCTTGTGAGATAATCACCCACCCACAAAATACTTTTTCTCCATTCTTGGGATGCACCCCAGAAAATTTAGCTGGCTTACCAGTTGTCAATGTAATCTTATTTGCAAATTACTACTTTCAATTACTCTGTAATTTAAGGAACACAAAAAAGAATATTCTGTAATTTTTCAGCCATACAAAAATAGTTTTGTACACACATTATTTTAGCAATATATTTTTCATTTTTGAGAGCAAAAGCAATTCAGATTCACCTTAAAGGCGTTAGTGAAAAGGAACCAAATGATATGAACTTCTAATTGGTCTTTAAATTATGCTTAGACTGAGAGCCAGAAGCCAAATGTCACCCTTTCACAATGCAGACACACAATGACACCTTCTATGGCAGCTCTCCTCCACATCCTGCTAGAGCTGATGCAATGCATTGCCAAGGATTTCCTAACGCTGCTCCTCATTACACATTTTTCTTCACTCAAATCTAATGCTTCAGGCATTTGAGAAATGAACCCTACGTGATGGCATAAAGCGTAGTGAATGGTGAAAACAAAACACATCGCTGAATCAGAAACAGGCTTTGGCTAGCTACCCTAGCCCTGCTGTGCATCTTAACACCTTTGCTTGAAATGCGGAAGATTCTCTGGGTGAGCCAGTAACCTGAACCTTACTTCGTCCCCAAAGCCAGCATGCACAGGGGTGGGTGGCAAGCGACAGAAGAGCCTGCAGCAACACTGGCTCAAAGGACAGAGCCCTGCTTGCTCACAGGTGTTGCACAGGAGGTCACACCAGGCGAAAGGCTCCCAGACGCGGTTCACAGGCCACAGTCTCCGGCTCTGTGTGCAGTACCTGCCCACTAAAGGGGCGCAAAGAGCCTGGTACTCATTCTCCCTCAAGTGTTCAAACCAATCTCTTTTCTGTTACACTGTAAAAATTAATGAACTCAGATTTTTCAAGTCGTTTAATCTATTTTTGACCCTTAAATAATTTCCTGGCAGTGTCATAACTTGTGGTCTTTCCTCAAAACAGGTTCGCTAGGTGGCATGCACGCACCATGAGGGGGACCTTCCAATAAGACAGGACTCGGGGCTCAGCACGAGGACAGGGAAGAGCTCTTGTCATCAGCGGCCTGGAAGGTGGCAGAGTGGTGGCTGGAGCGGGGCAGCTGCTAAGCTGAGGCTGCGTCAGGCCGTCAGGCCGGGGGGGGGGACCTCCACGCCTTCCCACACCCTCCTGCCGCCTGTCTTTCTCCTCTTGATCCCAGCGTTTCTCTCCACCACCACGACTGACAATCATATCCCGGAGAAAAAGAACCAGTAAATACTGATTAAATTTTTATTTTATCCTTCTGAATTTTTCAAAAGTAGCCAAGGTGAACCTTTTTTTTTCTTAATCCCTCAAAGATTCCTGGTATCTGACATAATGAAACAAAGTTATATTAGTCTAGACTTCTTGCTACAAGAGAAGGCTGGGGGAATATCTTTTTCTTGTCAAATGTCTTAATATTCAAGGCTGCTGGCTTCCCTAGTGCCGTCTTTCTGATAAGGCAGCTCAAGGCTTGACGAAGATGAACAGCCAGATGAAAAGAGAGAACAGAAAGATCAAGCCCACTGCAGAAGAGATGACTCAGGGTGCCGTCAGCGGGGTAAAGGGCCACATCCTTTGCTGCCCCCCCCCCCCACACAAGCCCACTTTCAGCTCCGAGAAGCTGCCCAAAGGCGTCGGGGGGGGGGGGCACGTCGGCCCGGGCCAGGGCCCTGAGTGCGCATCTGCGAGCGCACGCTTTCAGAGCCGGACTTTCCGCAGGCAGCACGCTCACATGTTCAGCTGGCCAAGCGTCCAGCTTCCCGGGAGCTCCCACTCCAGCGCAAAGCTGTGGCACACCAGGCTGAGAAGTGCTTCGCGACCAGGGCTTTAACTGGGGACTATTTACTGCTCTACGGAGAGACTAAACATGAGGTCCTGGCCGGAACTGTGTCGCATTCCTGAGCACTGCAGCAGTCCACACTGGTGAGGACTGAGGCAAAACGCAGTAACGAACAGCGCTCACTCAGCGACCCACTCCAGGAAGGTGGCTTCATGACAGATGCTGTAGTACTCATCAACAGTATGAGTGTTCGCAACAAAAACCAAATTAACATGAAACATTAAACATTCCATGTAAATGTATTTTCTTCGTCTCAGTCCCTTAGTCCATATTTCAATTCTCAGTTCCGGTTTTTCCATCTTTTCATTGTTTTACTTTTAACCTGCGGGCTGGAGATGACCCCAGGCCTCAGGCCTGCCCAACAAACACTCTCCCTAAGCCACATCCCAAGCCCTCGTTGTTAGATTTAGTTAAGATGTTGAGTTTTGAGAGGAAAGCTCAGAAGGCACGACTATAAAATTTACGAAAGTATCTGAAGGATATCACTGGATTCCAGCAGACACTGGGGTACTCCTGAGGCGTCCGCTGAGGAAGCTAAGGAGTAGGTCTGTATTCCCTCAGCGTGCAGGGCTGTTCTACTCACTTTTACAAAAGAAAGCGATAGAAAAAACATTATCAAGAGCGTAGAAATATAATTTTTAGAAAGCCAAATGTCCACTTCATTCCAAATCTCTGAGCAGAACCAAAGAGACAGACTCCAGTACCTTAATGTCACCTTCTAACTGAGCGGTTCTACTGCCGCCCTTCCTTATCCTGCTTAAATTTTTCTGAACATTCTTGCAGCAGACACATCAAAAGTTAACACTGCTGCAGTTCGGTTAAGGCTATGTGACAGACGCGCCAGTCTGATCAGTCTCCTGCGATCTTACTACCTCCTCTTCTCCCTCCTCCTGGTACTGTTCATCCGCGTTATCCTCCTGCTGGTCCGGGTTTCCCGCCATCTGTGGAGACAAGAGGAGGCTCGCCTTACTATCCATCGGCGATGCCATTTACAGTAGTTTACAGTATCTGGGACAAAGAGCAGCACGCCGCCAAGAAAAGCGCGGTGATGCGGGGAAATGATGAATAATCATTTCTAACACAAAGCACCAAATGCCCAAAACCCACCCTGAGTGCCAGCACAGCATTTCAGATAATGGCCTAAACCCCACAAAAGTGGCAAACTTTCTCCCCGCATAGATTATTACTAACCTTTTACATAAGCCAGGCATTCACGGAAAGACTAAGGTTGAATCCACCCCTGGCAGCAGCATCTGCTTACCACCAAATGTTCCTCCATTTCAGCCTTCGCTTGCTTTTGATCACTTTGCTTTTGTTCTTCGTTTTCATTGGGCAAATTTTCTTCTCTCACTTGCTCAGCTTCCTCAAATTCATCTTCACCTTGATTATTTGGGTCATCTGCTGGGTTTATATCCTCTACAGCTGCCCTCTACAAAAGTTTAATGAAAAGCAATGCTGCAAAACTGAGGGCAAAGTTTAATTTCATTTAAAAGGCCACACTGACAAAAAGGGAAATTATTCTCCGTGGATTCTTCAGATCTATCCCGGCCAAGGTTCACAAGTATCAACACCTCACTGTCAAAGATAAACTCCTACTTTTTATTTATCAGAGGTTGAGACATCAGAACGAACTAATAATACTCCCTTTCTGCAAGTTATTCCAAGAGTCCTCAGAACTCTGCTAACACAAGTTAACACAAGCAAAGTTGAACAGGCAACAAGAAAAGTAGCTAGTAGAAGTCAAAGGACCAAGGAGGAGAAAAACATCAATATAAATTAGGATCGGAGATTTAGATGGGCAAATAGTAACTCCTTTATCTGCTACATTGATTTCCATACAGACAGCTTGGCTTTGTGAGCCATTTTTAAAAGGTAAATGGTGAAAGTAGTTGATAGGAAAGACCAGAAATGACCTAAGGAGACACTGAGAAAGACAAACACAAGAAGAGGGCTAACTCTAAAGTAAGCCAGCCTCCTGCAGCGTGAACCCAAATTCTCTATTAACAAACATCAGCAGGAAACAGAGCTGCCCACTGGCAAGGGATGAAGGAAGAGCTGCCAGGTCTTTGGCGAAGTACTGTGGAAAACACCCTCAAACCCGCCCTCGGGAGTGCTCACTTACTGAGTTCGACACGTGCTCTGCAAATGCCCACTTTAGAATTACCTCAATTTTCCATTTAAGTTTCCAAATAAAATAAGTTCTCACAAAGATTCAGCTTCTCATGCCTGCAACGGGCAGAAAGGGCAATGTTCACTATGAGTTTCCCCAATCCTTTCCAGGTCATGGATGGGACTCTCACTAAGGTGAGAGCTGCTTCCACAAGCCGCAGAGAGAGCAGGATTCGGTCTCCCTCACTGTTCTCCAGAGGAGATTCTACTTCAGTTCACTTAAGAGCCCGGCTCGTGTCCAAGAGCTCCCCACAGTCTCAGCACACCCTGGCAATGAACTTCAGGCAGGTGCAAATGACAGCTCAGGAACAGCAGCAAACCTCCGCCTTCACACTACACACTACGCCACAATTTCTCATCCTACGGATTTTCGTTTGTGCGGTGAGAATACAGGAAAACCGTAACCTCTTCCTTTCAGAAAAGCATACTAAATACCTTTTGCTACAGTTCCTGAAAATGTACACACTAGCAACAACTACAACCAAACAATCCGTAAGGGCCAACAGGCACAGTCGCCTAGTTTAAAATAGGTAAGACAGCAAGGGGCAAGTTGGTCCAGCAATTCTAATTAAATTGCTAAGGGCTAACGATTTCTTTTTAAAAGCACACCTGGTAGAAAAGCCAGTGTTTCCTAGTGTGTTTCTCAGAACAAGTAGCAGGAGAGTAAAGGATCACGCAGGTCAATGACGAAAATCTACGGCAGTTCACAGCCCCAGTGACTGCAGTGCCCCCCCTTTCTCGCTCACCCACACACACTCACAGGTTTTACACACCTGCCTCCATGCTTTCACAGGGCATTCTCTCATTCTATCACATTTTCTTGCTAGCTCTTGCTCTTTCCTGGAAATATTTCAGTATCCCTCCGGGATACTTTCCCAAACATTAATCCAGGGAAGGTGTTCTACCACATCTCAGTACAAGTGAGGTGGTAAAATTACTTCCACCAAAGGACTTAAAGTAGTAAGCAGGAAGACTTTCCTGATAATTATCAAGGGAAGGCATGGGTCTTCCTGTCAATTCTCTGGATCGATGTACACACAGAGCCTGCGTGACAGCACAGACTGAAGTTAAGAACGTGACTGATTAGCAAAAGCTCACAGCAGCATTAAAATAAATCTACGCTCTACCTGGAAACAGACTCATTTAACATTTGCTTGCCCTGCCTGGTGGAAAGGCCCAGGCCTTAACCTAACGATGCGTTGAAGATCTTATACTTCTTTTGGTAAAGACAAAGCACAGCGGCAGTTACAACGTGTCTCCCCCCTCGTAACCTGACTTTCTACACCTGCACAGCATTTCAGCGCTGCTTTTCCTGTCTGAAGCCAGACTCCTGGGCACGCAGGGATGGAGCTTCAGAGACGGGAGCTTCCTTTCTCTGGTCTCCTTCAGAGTCACTAAACATCTCCGTCCTCTCCACCCTGCGCTCCCTAGGTTTTACTTTACTCGATGTAAAGCTGTCAAAGGGCGTATCTTTCCTTCCTCAGGGAAAACTTTCGCCAGTTCCACCTCACACACCTATGTTCGAGTACTGCTCATGTGCAACTGTGCAAGCTGCCTTCCTCTGAGCTGATGAAATGAAACACACACTTAGGGCCAAGGCTTGAGTCAGACAAGTGTCCCTTTTCTTCCTGCCTGACGAGTTTCCGAGTACTGAGTCCTGATGGGAGGGCACTTACATTTGCCTCAGAGTCTGGGTCGCCTTCTTGGGGACCTTGTTCGTGGGGCTCATGTCTGTTAACGAGGTCTCCTTCGGCTTCATCTTGGTGCTGGTTTTCTCTTTCATAGGCTAACAAATCAAAGAACTGAGATCAGCCCAAAACGCATCAGACAGGATTCTCCCTTTCAATTCTAAGTAACTCCGACAGTAGGCCTTCCTGGGAACCACACCCCCAACCCCTCCCCTGGCCCAGTGAACTCAGTGCACAGCGTCCCAGTTGTCCTGGGTAGTTTTGTCTTTTCCAAGCCTTTGTGTCTAAAGAGATAGTCTGTGTGAGTGACTTCATTCCACCCTTGTAAAGCAAATGTCTTTAACAGAAGCTGCATTTTACCAATGTTAGATAAGAAAACATAATCAGAACTTAACAAAGTCTAGTTTACCACTGGACATTGCTAAACAATCCACTCATTTTTGTTAATACCAGAGGAGATAGCCACATTTCATAAGAAGCAACGCCACTAGGAAATACAAGAAAAAGAATATAACACCTCATGGTGGAACTCAAAACTACAGACAGAACCACATGTGAGGGCAGGAGCGGGAAGGACTCTGTGGCACAGCGAGTGCAGTTCTAGGGTAGGGTGGGTACCGCACGGGCAGGGACATTAGGAAGTGCTCGGTGGTACATGTGCCACTGGCTGCAGTACCAATGTGTTCCTCTGCCACCACATCTCCTTGGTCTCCTCTGCAGTGGTCATGGCCAGGCTTTGTGCCCACCCCAGCCCTGAGCACCCACAAGTCTCCTCTGCAGAGTCTCAGGAGGCACAACAGGCTGCCATCTCCCCGTGCTTCGCAGGCGTGGGGGACACTTCTGCTCCCCGGGGCGGTCATGGCTTCCCATGCAACCGCATCAGGGGCACTGCCCCACCTTCCTGGCAGCCTCCCAACCTCCTTAAAACATGGCTGCTCACATGCCTGCCCTCAGCCCAGCAGGGAGGGTGTGGGAACACTAGCTGTACACAGTCTTGAAGGGGACTGGCAGTCTTTTGGGCCTTGGCAAAGGGGAGTCCACTGTCAAATGGCCCCTGGGCCTTGGTTCTCCTGCAGGTATCCAGCCACTCCTTTGATAATCAGTCACTTCCTGCCCACCTTTGCAGCCCCTACAGACACACAGGAGTCAGAAGGGGTGAGAGCATGGTAGCTGCCCCGTATCTGTGGTCGTAGGTTCTACAGTTTTGGTCATGTGCCCTAGTCCAAGAGTATTAAGTGGAAAATTCCAGGGATAAATAATTAATAAATTTTAATTTCTGCATTGCTCTGAGTCCTGTGATGAAATCCCACATTGCCTGCTCCAGCCAGCCTGGGATGGGAGTCACCACAGTCCGGCATATCTGCGCCGTGTATGTCTCGGGCCGAGTCGCCACGCTCGGAGCCACTGTGGGGGGGTCACAACGCTGGAGCTCAGGTGTCTCTCATTTTACCTACATATGATTCCAACAGGCGAGAGTAGGGAGGCTGGTATGTCAGATGTCCCATAGAAAAGCTACACGGTGCTTCCTTAAAGACAAAAGGCGAAAGTCCTCAAAAGGAAAGAAAAGACTGTGTGCTGAGGGTTCTATGATCTGTGGCAAGAATGAACCTTCTATCTGTGAAATTATGAACAGAAAAGGAATCAGGCTAGTTTTGCTGTCACACCTCAAACTGCAAAAGTCACAGCCACATGTGTGATACGGTCTTAGTTACGATGGAAAAGGCATTAAATTTATGGGTGAAAAACGTGAACAGAAAATGTGTTCTTACTGATGGCAGTGCGTTGCATGTGAGAGCACTGGGCCTAGGAGACTTCAGCAAGCGCTTCCCTGAAACGAGTGACACTAACTCATTCACAGCAAGAAAGGAACATTACAGTGACACTGAGCCATTTACTGCAAGGAGCAGATTCAGTAATAGATGTGAACTGAACACTATAAAAATTGCTATACAAGCTGATGAAGAAGCTGCACATTCCTAGCAGAGTTAGAGACGTCAGCGAGGAGAAAGGACGCCAGCCAAAGCAAGTCTTGAACTGAGATGACACCAGCATCTTCTACAGGAAGACGCCCAGAAGGAACACATTCATGAAAGAACAAAGAAGATCCCAACCAAGGTATAAAACACGGGAGAACTCATGTGATGAAGAAGTGGAAGAACATACAGTCCTGAAGGCCCTCAAGCAGCGTTAACAGACCAGGAATTGAGAAGAACTTGTAGGTCACATGCAGGGGAAGATGAAGAGGGATCATGTACAGCATCAAATTTGCTGAACAGCTTCAAACTATACCAACATCAAGGCCAAAATTCTGGAAGATGACCACTGAGCAGAAGGCAGCATTCCAGTGGCCCAGATGACCCCTGAAGTACTACATCCTCGGTAGCAAGGCTTTTATGAATTAAATGGATACCAGTTTCCAGTTACAATGTTCTTCCAAAGCATTTCAAGAGAAACAGAAGAAAAGCTTCAATTTCAGAAACCCTACCCGTCAACTGCAGGGAACCTGCTGCAGTGAGGCACTGTTCAGCCAGCTTCCGGGGGCCTCACCAGGGGCTGAGGCTGCGCACCAGGCTGAGTTGTAACAGCACACCCATCACTGTGACTTAGCAGGGCTTGCTGAGACCCGCAGAGCACTGCTAAGGATGGGGTGGGATGGAGGACACCTAACTTCCTCCCAAGGACTCCTCTTTTTCTTCTGTTTTTTAGTGTTTACCGTAGAGCCACAGAAACATGTAGCTAAGTGAAGTGGGAAAGGGCAACTTCAGTAGCATTGCACCGCGTACATTTTCCACGCCTTTGTACAGTAACCTTAATGAGCAAATTTACTTTCGGAGCTGGACTTGACTAAGTTATTCTTTGGACTGTTGTGCCTCTCAACTTGGAGGCCAGTGTTTCTTTCCTCTCTGCTCACGGAGTTTATGGACCATCAACACTGTCTACTCCCGATGCTTAACCACTGACAGTCTTGGCCTGACGATCCTCCTCTGATGCAGCCTTGGTCGCCTAACACATTGCAAGGCCTATGTCACCGCAGCGCACCATGTGGGCACCTCATCAGCTCATATTAACGCAGCAGGAGGAAGGTCCATCTTCAGATGTGCCCTGGTGCTGGACTCTACTCTGACACTACTCTGAAGCCGTGCAGAGCCATCCCCCACCGTCCTGAAGCTGATCACACTGGGCTGTCACTTTGTTCTGGGAGCCACACATTATCTACCCCAGTGGTCAGCACACACAGTGAGGACAAGAGCCTGCCAGCACCTACCAAGGAGCTGTCTCCCGCGCTGGGACGGTCTGTGTGTGGACGTCCCTCCACAGCCTCACACAGTCAAAGGCAGCGCTTACGGGAGGTGACCGGATTTATGGGGCGACTACAGCTGGCCTGGTGTAGGGAAGCGCACTGGGGCTGTTGGGAGCCTGACCTGGAAAGTGCGTGTTTTCGTTTTGCTCTGCTTCCGGCCACGCTGTGAGCAGCTCTTCTCCGCCAGATCCCCTGCCACGCTGCCCCACCTTAAAGCCCGTGACTATGGACTGAAACATGAGGCAGAATAAACTTTACCTCCCTGAAGTCAAGGACATGAGGTATTTGTCCCAACAAGGGAAGTACTGCGGTGCAGACTGCAGAACGCTGAGGACAGCGGTGGCAGGCACAGCCTAAAAAGATGTAATGGCCAAGGCAGGTCTGAGATCAACAAAGACGACTGGAAAGGGTGGAACCCACTGTTCTCCTTGGTTCGGAACCCACTGTTCTCCTTGGTTCCTGCCCAGGGCCGCTTCATCGCTCACCACCCTGGAGTCGGATGAACTCCTGACCTAATGCAAGGTGTGACCTTCAGTCCCCGCCTGCGAAGCACAGAACCTGGCTGGAGCCGTCCCCAGTACACGGAACACTGGCGAGTACAGAAGAGGTGGGCAGACTCCACAGCTCTGCCTGGAAGTCACTTCCAGAGAGAGGCCAGCCAGATGCGCCTGCCTCAGTCACCCAACTCTGTCCCAGAGTTTCGCTCTGCGGACACAGTTTTGGGCAAGGAATTCACAATCCAGATGTGCTGCCAGCTCCTCTGTCTGAGGTGCTCTAGCTGCAAAAGGCTGAATCTGAGAACGGCCTCCATCAGACGGCAGAAGACTCTGTTTGAGTTGGTGGAAAAAGAACAGATGTCGCTATTTAACCGGCTCCTAGTCAACCTCTCAGCCTCTGAAGAACGGGGACAGTGACTTCTAGTTTCTAGGTGTCCAAAGAAAACTGTTTGCTCTTGGCCCTTGTACCATTTCAGCTCTAAGCTGGCTCTGACATTTTCCTTTCTTTACAACTAAAGTTTAAATGCACAAAAGCGCTTCACCATAGAAAATCCCAGCCCATAGGGCAGCCCTGAGGACGACGACGCCACAACGCAGACACACGACACACTTGGCTCATGCAGACGCCTTCTTGCTGCTTTGGGGAAAATATTCAGAGGACGAGAACTTAACAGCACACAGAGATAAGAGCAAAGCACCTCAGAAGGGAAATACGATAAAAGAGGGAAGGTTAAGTACATGGACAATGTTCAATCTACAGAAAACACAGAGGGTAATTTACAAGTGCACAGAGGAATTTATAAAATAAAGGGGCAAAACTGTTTTCTAATCTTACTGATAACAGAACATAAGAGTTTAAAGTGACCCCTGGGGGACGTAAGTAAAACAATTTCTTGACTCTTAGGGCTACGACTTCTAGGGCTACAACATATGACAAGCTGTTGAGGAGTCTGGGGCGTCACCTTCCTTTAGACCCCCTTAGAAAACGATACCCATCCAAGCACTAGCAGTGTCAGGGTGACAGCTACTGTCTAGCTCTGCTATCACAGCCAGCAATGTTTGATCAATTACATCCTAGACCTTTACCATGCAAAAAGCTATTTTTGATTTAATTTAAAAACATTTGATGCACAGACTTCCAAGTTAAAAAAAAAATGTAGACATTTCCCAAAAGCATAATGATCCTAGATGATTTGTCAGAAGTCACTTTTTCATACACAAAAAGATTAAACTATGTAGAAAATGTTACAGAGGACAGAGATTATTGTGACTGATTTTTGCTACCAGTACACATCCTTAGAGAGCACTGAGACTAATTTAGTAACAACCAAGAAGCATGGTTCACAGATCTTTCTGCACCTACTCAGGTATACTTTCACCTTGTTGGTGTTACATGAAATTGGCTCACTGGTATGGTATGTTACTTAGTAATCTTATTAAAACATTCACCCTTGGAGAAGTCTTACCACCGCCTTCCTCTTCTTGGACTCCCTGGTCCTCTGGTCCCTGAACAATATCATTATCCACAGCATTGTAATGAGCTTGCTGCCTGTCAGGGGCATACACAGCATAAATTCAGTGACACAGATCATTTACTTTTCAAGATAGTAATAAGATTTTTCAACATTTTTAAAAAAGCCATATTTAAAAAAAATTTTTAAATACATAAGGTATAATAATAAAAATATGCTTTCAGAGATATGCTTTCAAAAAATATGCTTTCAAAAATATGCTTTCAGTGATAAGAAAATACAGTTAGCGTAAAACCTGCTAAGTTACTGTGAGACTTATATATTCCTCTTAGAAAAGAAAATATTGGTTATATTTGAAATTAAATACCTGGCACTTCATTCTCAAGTCATCATCCTATCTTGGCTACATGAGCAGTAGGAGCCACACACATTCATGCACCCCCAGCACACGAAGTTGTGTTTCACTTGTTTATTACATCGAGGAGGGGCTGCCCACCCCTCGGGGAAGGGCCGGGAGGGGAGGGGTGGCCGCCTACCGAAGCTGCTCCTGGTGCTGCTGCCAGCCCTCCTCGTGCTCAGCCGGCCTCTGCTGCGCCACCCCTCTGGTTACAAGCTGCTGCTCCTGTCGCTGCTGCCGCCACAGCAGATGTCCCTGCAGCCTCTGCCGGTGCAAGGCCTCCTGGCGTTCTCGCAACCGCTGGGCCTCCTCGTTCCTCCTCGCAGCCAGTCGCTGCTGCTCCAACTGCTCCTCATACAGGGGTCGGAACCTGGTAACCAGCTTGGCCGAAGGGCGCACCTGGAGCCAGAACGGGTCTGTCCTGAGCAAAGGGAATCGGCCCCTCAGAGCTGCACCTTCACTGGGCTCACAACGCACTCAGGACGGCTGGTTTCCTACCACCTGCTTCTCAGGTGAGTATGTAAAGTCCAAGAACTCCTGTTTCTCAGCTTTCCCTGAATTGCCCTTGGCTTCTTTTGGCAGCCACAGTCTTCCCGATTTGCGGACATTAAGGCAGACTTTGAGTATGCTCCTTGTTCAAAATGGAACACCGCATTCAACACAAGAAATTAGTTTCAAACCGTAGCTGAATTTATGTTCCCAGGCTCTGGAACAGCCAAGACTTTGTAACCTACACTAACTGGGCCATTTGTGAGGCTAAGGCTTTTTCCACGAAGTGTTAAAGACATAGAAATGCTAGTTAACTCCAGCAATGTATACACCATTCCAAGTTAGCAGACCAAAATACATCAAACACCAGGTGCCAGTGGGAAACAGAAAACTGATTTTCTTCAAAGAAACACAGGCATAGTTAAGAAGACAGAACCACTTGATTAAAGGAAACTAGGGTAAGCAAAGCTTAAAACTGTTTTCCACTGAACTACTGAACTTCTCACTGCCTTCCCCACCCTGGCCAACTACCAAGAGCATATGCAGTTCTGAGCCCAGGAAAAGGTGCACGGAGGGAATTAAACCAAGCGGAGATCTGCTACCCATCACGCGGGAGGCACAGACAGGCAGAGGCTTCTCGAGGCTGTGTCGGCAGCTGTGTAACAGCGCAGCTGAGGATGCCAGCGCACCTACGCAGCCTGGAGCCGTGGGCATCTCTGAGTTTCTCGGAGTCCAAAGCATCGAGTTATAGGGGTCAGCAGCATCCCAAAGGCCTCGACCTATCACTGGTATTAGCTTAGAGGCAGTAGTAGGACGGAAAATAGCTGCACTCAGTGTGTTTCTGCTAAAGCACTGTTTATAGTAATGGTCAGTTATTTTTCTAAAAAAGAAAAGGTTTTATTTATGTGTGAGGAGCAGCAGAGACAAAGGAGAAATTGGTTAAACGTAGTTACTTAATAAAATATTCCTACAAAGCAAAGTAGTTGTTTTGAGACAGGGTCACGCTATGTATTTCAGACTGACCTTGAATTCACTAAGTAGCCCAGGCTGGCCTCAAATTTGCGGTGATCCTCTGGCCTCAGCCTCCTGCGTGCCGGGATTATAGGCATGCACCACTATACCCAGTCTTGGTAAATAACTTTTGATAAATACTCAGTACTCACTATTGAAAGTGAATGGGCAAATGCCAGCACACCACCTGGCATGACATAACTAGGAACAGGGGGACTCCTGAGAATTAAAAAAAAAAAAAAGACCTCTTCCACCTCAAGACGCTCAAGATGGGACTTGAGCACATTCTGGCAGAGGGACTGTTAAGGTGCTCACCCATGCCGCCCTGTGTGAGGGACACAGGATCAATCTCTGTGCACCACTGACTCGTGAAGGGCATGTACACACACGCCAGCTGCAACTGCTGTCACCCACCATCTTTCTGAGGTACACAGTAGCTGTGTTATTAATATTATAATAGTAAACTTAAAGACATGCACATTACATTTAATGAAACCCTCCAATTCATAAAGAGACTGTAATGCACGAGGAGGATTTTTCTTTACTACTTAAGTAAAGCCGCGCTTCCCGTTACGGGGGACTCGAGGTGGGAGGCCCGCACCTCAGCGTGAGGACGCCCCTCCCGCAGGCTGGCTGCTTCCTTCTGCTCACGCTGCTCCCTCCACTCCCGGTCCTGCTCCTCTGGCGATGGATCATGCTCCTCCTCGAGATGCTCAGCCTGTCCCACCTGCTCCATCTCCTCCTCTTCCAGGGCCTTTCTGTGCTCCTCTTCCACCTGGCGCTCCTCTGGCTCTCTGGGCTCCACTTCGCGTGGGCTGTCCGCTGCTGCAGCCGGGAACTCCGCCTCCTTCGGGGTGGGAGTGTGAGGCTTCATTTCCGCTGCTCTCCCGGGCACCACTTCTTGATTCTGCCACACATCTCTATGTCGAGACTCCTAGGCCAAGCACATCATGGGGTGACACTCAAAAGCAGTGATACAACACCTTCGTAACCATGGTAATAGGGGGTAGAACCAAAGCAAAATCCTGGAGTCTAGAAATACACACTCTCCTGACTTAAAAAGACAGATGCAGTAGTCACAATTCTCACTGTATAATCTCATCTACATAATGGAGACAGTATAGGCAAAATTTCATCTCGGTAAAAATAAAGTTGGCAAACAGGTCAGGAAAACCTGTAAGTATCCATATTTCAGAAGTAAATCCTTCAAAATCAATCCCACTTCTACTTTCCCTTAGAATAAAGAAAAAAAAGGAAAAAACTCAAAGTTAAGTGATGAAATGGTTATAAAACTTTCTCCAATGCCAATTTTGTTTCCAATAATTATATGAAAGGATAGGACCCAATTGAAGAGGAATTGGGTTGATTTTTTCTTTATAATTTTTTGAAATGCCATTACTAATGCACATCTATGTTTAAAACAGTGCCAGCTGAGATACAATAAAATATTCTTAATGCATTAAAAGAAACTCCTTTGTAAGCCAGTCTTTGGCAAGTATTTTGTATTGTCAATATAGAAAACTAAACAGAATGAAAAAAGTGTCACGTTTTAGACCATTCCTCCAAAATCATTGATTCAGAGGAGTCTTCCGCATGGTTTCAGAGGTCTTCGTATGATCTCCGTCGCTTAAGAAGGGAGCAGGAAGGCAACACTGATAGGGAACTCTGTCAGGCTCCTCCTTCCTCAGCCTTCTTAACCAGAAGAGGCTACTCCTCTGCTCGGATTACTTCTCACACGAAAATAAACGCGAAACACTGTTACTTTAGAAAGGGAACTGTAGGAGTAATAAGCTGGGGAGGAAAAGTCATTTCTCAGACGTGGGAGTGCAACACTGTACTGAACTCCTCAGCTATCTGGCAAGTGTGACTTAACACTGCCCTACCCTTACAGGAAACATGTCTCTAGCGTGCTGTGTAATTTTAAACAGCTGTCATCTATCTTCACACTAGGTCTGCAAAGAAGGTTATAGCAGGTAACGGCTATCTCCAACTCACAGGTGCGAACACTGAAGCTCTGAGTCATTAGAAGATTAATCCAGTGAAATGCTAGTCCAGCTGGGAGAGAGCAGAGCCAAATGCCAGGCAAATGACCAATCGATCGTGTTTTAAGCTAATGTTACCATGAGACCCCAAGAGAGAACTAGAGTCCACAAGGACGCGGACTCTGTCCATGAAGAAATGCTCTGCACAGAGTGAGACCATCATACACAAAGTACACTCAGTCAGCTTGGTGAAGGTCTTTGCAAACACTTGTCGTTGAAAAGGACTTTGCTAGGGAAAAGACAAGCACACTTCTCGTTTTTATTTCATGTTGTATAGCAAAAACAACTCAATTAATAGCAAGGAGGACACCACTTTTGATCTCTCACTTATGAGATCTTAAATTAGACTTGACTGCCATGCAGAATAAAGCACTCATATCACAAGCACTGTCATGCATGCATTTAAAAATACATCTTGGCCTGCTTTATATAGGCCCAGCACTGCCCCAACTTCAAGTGGATCAACTTTAATACTTGAGTGGGCTGTCATGTAATATCCTCACGATCGTTTAACCTTCTCACCCTGCTCAAAGAAAAAAATAAATCAACCAACCCTGAAATACTCAGATACTACCGCTCCTTTAGGCAAATAAACCCCCATGAAAAAGACACAGCCAGTAAAGTCCTTCCCAGAAAACCCTGCAGCAGAAGTTGTCAAAATGTTCTCCCCAGCCCAACTGAATCAGTTAGAAATGCAAATCTTCAGGCTTCACCCCCAGATGAACCAGATCTGAAACTTAGGCTAGAGCTCAGTAGGCTGTGTTTTAATAAGTCCTGCTGGGGATTCTGACACGCAGGAAAATTTGAAAATATTGCTCTGAAAGGTGGACGGTACAGAGAGCAGTGCATTTCCTCACAGCTGCACAGGGCAAGTGGCCTTATCGCAGCTCACCAGAAGCCCACGCCTCTTACCTCTGGTGGCTTTCCGGTTGGCTGGGCCCCTGCAGTGTTGCGACCTTGTGCAGGATGTGCCACTTGGGTGAGGGTAACATTCTGCAGCTCTGCTTGGCCAGATTTTCGAAAGCTTGGAATCTTATTCAGAGTATCTTTCAGTTGTTTATATTCTGCAACTTGGGTCTGCATAGAAATTGCACAATTGGATGCAAATTGCACAATTTGAGGAAAGAAAAAGATCATTTACAGATGGGCACTTAAATTCACTGGAGGACTAGTCAAAAATATTACACCTATGTCTAATAAGGAAAATACCTAGGTTTCATGCACTGGTTACTCCTCTTGGATATGCTTAACCATCTGAGCACATGCATATTAGAATTAGTGTTGAAGGAAAAGAAAACACACCTAAGGCAGATGTTAGTTGCCCGTGCTACATTGAACAAAGTTATATTTTTTGTAAATGATTTTCCCGTATACATTTCTGCATATAGGTATGCAATAAATATTACATTAAAAATCTATTAAAAATTCACAGTCACACAAATACAAGTGCAGATATCTTTTAGCAAAATTGTGTGAGTATTATTTTCAGTGGAAAGGAATCATAGGAGTGTGTGTGTGTGTGTGTGTGTGTGTGCGCTAACTGCTCGGGTCGCCCTTTCCCTCATACCTCATCTGTGCCCAAACAGCGCCCCTACTTGTTAGACTGCTTCCCAGTCTGTGTGCTCTGTGGTTAGTGAAAAAGTAGGAAAACAAGCACGAACGGGTCTGGGTTTTATTTCTCAGGTCTGACTATCCCCTTAAAGTGGTAAGGGCAGTAACACAGGCCCAGCACTAGAATACGCCACAAAGGGGTATCTACGTACAGACATTGTTGGGTGTGTGTGGTATGTTGTGTAATATTTTTAATACAAAGAGCTGGCAAGGTAGAAAACAAATCAATTTTAACAAAATCAGGAGACACCGTGTATACATAACTCACTGTATGCGCCAGCAACGCTCTCCTGAGAATGCTGTATGTGTACACACACTCACATAAACACAAAAACAGAACAAGAAACCGTCCTTAAACAAGACCCCCAGTGAGGGCCACCTCCCTCAGCATGCCCAGCAGAGTGGGCAAGTCAAGCAGGGACTGGCCAGGCCTACAGCCATTACATCCCTGCCTGCTGCCGCTGTGCTTCCATCCTGGGGAAGAGACAGTTCTGCTTCTCTCTAACGTGCCCCGAAGTGAAAACGTCTGTTTGCTGAACCTGTGCCCAAGTAGTGCCTGCGTATGATTTGTAGTAAGGTGTACTGCATGGCTAGTTGTGGTCCTTATCTCAGAAATCTGTCAAAACACTTGTAAACCAACTTTGGAAGTCACAGAAGAAAACAAATGACATCCCACATACAGTGATGCTTTTCATAGTTTGAGTTACGTGGAAGAATGTACAAACTCAATTATACTTTTCTCTTTCTCCTCCCAGATATCTAAAATTTGAAGGCAATAAATTCTGTGCTTCTAGTGTTAATTAAAGACGTAGAAATTGGGCTCCTACTACAGAAATTGTCATTTAAAGTGTCTGTGGCAAGAAGCAGGTAATGTTATAAGGAGGAAGTCTCAAAACAAACACTTAAGAATCAAATGTCACTTTGATACCAGGAAGATCTGAACTTCAAACGTGGTTCTGGTCACCCACCTGTTGTGGGCCAGCTACCTGTGGACTTCCCTTGGGTCTCAGTTTACCTAATTATACAATGTTATACACCTTACTAGATTATAAAGACATAAAACCCCTATTTATATTTGAGAATCAAGTCAAGACAAAGTCCAGAAGATGATTTGCATGAAAAACATAGATACCTGAAACAGCTTGTTTTACAAGGAAATTCAGGGGAAAGTTCCAATATGGTGTTATACACTTTATGTTTGTGTTTTTCCAAAATTCATATATTGAAATCCTAATTCACAATGTGATGGTATCAAAAGGTAAAGACTTTGCAGGTAATTAGGTCATGAGGATGGAGCCCTTAGGAAGGGGATTAGTGCTTTTATGAAAAGAATCCTCAGAAATTTCTCCATCTCATTCATTCCATGAGGACAAAAGGAATCTTCAACCTGGAAGAGGGTGCTTGAAAGAATTGAAACGCATGGCACCTTACATCAGGACTTCCAGCCTGCACAACTGAGGAATAAATTTCTACTGTTTATAAGCCCTTTGCTCTACAGTGTTTTTACAGCAGCTCAAACTAAGACACATAGCTTTAATTGTTACCTTAGTCATAGTGTAACTATTTTAAATGGCAGGGGGAAATTGAGAGTATTCCCTCAAAAAAGACATTTAGAGAAATAGAAAAACTATATGTATGTAAACTTCTTTTTCTGTTACAAAACTCCATCAGTAATATTGCCAGTGTGCTTACTACAGAAGTTAAGTTTGGCTATATTTTCATGGGTTTTCAGGTTGTTGATTAATCTGGTATTTATGGTGAATATAGCATAGCGTATCCAAATCCGTTTGTCACAATTTCCACTACAAAGAACAACCTCACATAAAATGACACTTGATAAGAGTTTATAAAAAGGCTTGAAATGAAATAGTATCTTCTAAAGTCGACTTATTTACACACATGTAGAAGAACTACCACACGGCAACAGTTTAGTAGACAGACAGTGAATGACTGTCTTCAAAGTTCCACAAATACAGAAGCTACTGCCTCGGGGATGATTTCGGGCCCAACATACTACATTTTTTGATAATTTCACAATGAGAAATAACATTGTACATTCTCATAGGAAGTTTGTCACTTTGCCCTTTCCTTGTAATTCCTTCAACCAGGAAAGACACGGTGAAGGTTTAGCTTAACACAGAGACTGAGCTGCCATCCCTGCGTCTTTGCTCCCGTGAGAAAGCTGCGCGGCTTGCGGCCTGGTATCAGTTTAATAAGCTCTCCAGTACCCATGTTTGGCCACCTGTCCACACACTCAGGACCTGCCTTGGGCCAGGGCTGCTCCAGGCTTGGAACAAACGGAGATTACGGCTCTAGCCTTCCCTTCTCTACTGAGTCTTGTACTTTTCTGTAATTTAACCAACACCCACACGTAAGCCTTGCCTCACCAGGACTGTGCGTAGGTGTGAACGCTGCAAATGAGGGAAGAACAGAGGAAAAAAGTGAGAACGGTTCCTTTAGGTGGCCAGCATCACAGTGCTGCAGATCCCATACCAAGAGCTGACACGAGTCAGAGAGCTCCAAAACGTGTATAGAAGAATTTCGATGATTTAAATAAGTCTTAGATCACCGCACTTAGGGCGAAGTAGAGGTAGAAACAGTCATAGGCACCATACAACCAGTGCAGAAAATAATCAATTGCTTAATACTCCCTTGGGTGAATTTGAAAAGCATGCACTGTTTTCAGAATTAGGACAGCTCTTTCCTAAGAAATTCACTGAAGATTGGCTTGTAAGAGACTGCATGCATGAAAGAATTTGGAAGCATTAGGCAGACAAAAGAACTGACAGTGGCCGCTACCCTCCTAACCTGTGCAGCAGCTAGCGCGCTCTTGTGGTCTTCCAAAGTCACTACAAGTTGTTCATGCTCGGAGAGCAAATTCTTATGCTGTTGCTACACAAAAAAGAATTTTACATGTTGAGTTTTACGTTACAAAACAAACTCTTTGCTATGAACTATCTAAACATTACTTTCTTATTTACCTGTTGTTGTTAACTTCAAAATTACTGGGGAGGGAAGACTAAGATTTATGTAGTGGTCTAAAAATCTAACATACGCTTCCCAAATGTAACCACTTACAATGAAATCAAAACCAAAGGAATGAATCTTCCATTATTAAAAAACCTCTGAAAATATAAATTCTGTTAAAAACAACCAACTACCAAAAGAATAACTTCATATTCTGAAACCATTTTCATGAATACGTTTGGATTTTCAGACTACCTTTTTGTATTGTACAATGCTCAAGTGCTAAAAATGTCAGAGTGCTGCAGGTACACAAAGCCCACAGTACAGCCTGGTTTTCTAAGGCAGGTCGAGAGGCTGTCTGCAGTTGCTCTGCACAGCAAAGCAGACACACTCCGGAGAACCACACACCGCGCCGCACTGTACCTTGGCGTCCTGCAGCTGCGTGTGTATGTCTTGGTGTGCCTTCCTTAGTTGTCTATTCTCTTCTCTCAAATTGTACACAGTTTCTGTTTCACAAAAAGAAAAACCACACATAAAGCCTTGAAACTCTCAGGCCTTTGACTTTATTAGTTTTACATCTGCAGCATCACGTTGTTTTATGATTTGTTCTGCACTTTGACACTGTAATATTACAAATCAACAAAAACTACCTCACATTGCCAAATAGCATGGATTCAGCTAACCATCTCAATACAATCTGACTCAGGAGTTTCAATACATTTAAACAAGCTATTCAGTGTAGATGGAATTCAAGGATTTTTAATTAATCAGGAGTTAAAAATGAAGTGTCTGGCAATAAGCCCTTAAGAATAAAATTACCAGGCCTTAGCTTTAAGACTCTTCAAAATTAAAAATAAAATTACCAGGAAGTGTAGACTCTCCTTCTGAGAGCATGAAAAATTTCTACAGCCTCCAAAAGGCACTTCATTTACAAAGGTCACTCATTACACAAGAAAGAGGCAGAAACTCTACTTATCTGCTAAAAAATCTAACATTTTTCTGCCACTTACTACTGAGTTCTTGAGTAAGACAAGGTCAGCTTCCAACAGCTACAGGACAGCTCCTTTCAGAGACACAGTATGAGATGCAAAGTTCAGAGTGAAGCCCTAAAGTCCATCCTTCCAAACCCTACTGTTCAGGGAACAACCCTATCTAAAGATTTTGACCCAACTTCCCTATCTTCTTGGTAATTTTCTATCATTCCTTGTATCTGGAGAACGCATATTAGTAATGGCAGCTGAGGCCACAGCTACACCATAAACACTTTTTTCTGGCCCCTGCCATGTTGGCCTATACAATGTTTCCCACATTTGAATAGTTGTCACTGCTTAAAAATAAAGAAATAGGTCTAATCGCAGGCGGAATTAGGCCAGTTCTTATGTGAGAACAATATGCAGTTGAGTAACGATGGGAATTCATTTTGCAATGGGAGACACTTTTGAGAACGAAAGGAGGTGCTATTAGTAATTCATCTGCTGTAACAAGCATAAACCTGGACTGCGCCAGGCAAACTGTCCCTAAATGGCAGTCACCACCTGCAGATGAGGCCCTAACTGTCCACTCGGTGCCAACGGAAAGTGACAGTCGCCATCTCTCATCAGACGTGCTGGGCAGTTTTACTCCCTCCTAGCTCCTTCCTGAGTGGTGGGTACTGGACAAATGACTGGGTTTGGAGAGAGATCAAGAACAAAGCAGAGTGTGGCAGTGATGGGTCATGCCTGTAACGATGGATTTTCTCAAAGGTGAAACCACTGGCAACCCAAGAGGGCCTTACACGTACCAGAGCACAGACATGGAGCCAGTCCACACACACACACACACACACACACCTCACACCAACTTAGCTAGTTCTTAAGGAATTTCAGATTCTACACTTAATGGCAGTGGGTCTTACACCTTTGCTGACTTCAATTTTGAATGATACTAAACTTCATGCCCACCTTACAGGTTGGTAAGAGAATTAAGATGCTACCCACCAAAAGCTTCACCCAGTACTGACACAGGTTAATGAGGATAATGAACCATCACCTCAGTGCACACCTACCCCCAGCTCTCCAGGAACTCTAAATTTGGACCTGGCATCAAATTCAGCTACCAAAGGTAACTGAGCTAAGTGCCTGGCTCAGCCGCCCCGACCGAACTGGTCACAAGCTCTGTGAAGAGTCGTAATCAAACAAAAGCGCTGATGTGCAAACTGCTCCGGAGAGTGTCAAAGGCACTACCCACACTTGGTTGATCCAGGTTTCTTTGTAAAGCTGCTTCCAATAATGGGTACCGTGAGTACTGCTGCCTTCTCCCCCTTGTAAGTCACTGACACGTGCTCTTTCTGATGCCTACACTCCTGACACGTACTGTATTTCCCTTTTCATCGTGGGAACCAACATGTCCATAATAGGTGGTAAGACTGCACCATCTGTTACTCAGAATGCACGTCTACGCGTCCTCCTTTTCATGGTTCCAATTTCATCTGTGTACGAGCGTTTAGGGTTTTATTACATGTGGATCTTTTTTTTTTAAAGAAAAAGAGTAGACATAAGAAAACTTGTTTTTCAGCACTACTGCAAAGTATAAATGAATGTACTAGAATATGTAACGTTCTTAGAGTAGGCCCTCAGACGTCAGGCACCTTAGAAAATGTTGCTTCTCGTTCTTCACTGACTCTACCTACTATCTGTGTAATGTAGTGAATTACTAGGTCTTTAAATGAACCTCACTGTCTTAGCAAATGCTGCGCAGTGTATCCGAAATCCAGTGTGTCTTCCCTCTCCACACAGCTATAGCTTCCTCAGACACCAGAATTCTCCGGTTTTCTTTTCCTTCAGACTTGTGAGGCCTTCTTGTGTTTACTCTTTCTCGCTTTTTCTTTTGTTATCCCCACAACTCCTTACCACCTGCCTGTTTCCAACAAGCTGAGGATCCTACACATCCACCTCTCTTGGATACCATCTGTCGACAACTGGTCCAACCCTATCAAAGCTACCTGAACGCTTTTTAGAATTGCTGCGGTGACTGTCCAACTGTTATAGGCCTTTTTGCTATTACTTATTTTTGGAAATACTTATAGATAAAACATTATAACAATAGTGTAAGTACACAGCACCCCGCTTCCCTTCAGGAGGACATCACGGCACGTAACTCGCTACCCACAGAAACTGATGGGCTTTGTACAGCCGGCCAGACAGACCACATCTGGGTTTCGCCACTGCTTGTGCACATGCCACAGACCTTTTAAAACCAATTCTCATACTTTCAACTTACTTAGCACATATGCATTTCACTGGAAAATGCCTTGGTTTCTTTTTATAAAACTCATATGTACTCAATGAAGTGGTGCGATTTGTTCCAGATTGCTGCAAAAATTCTTGATGCTGATATTGATGACAGTTATTGCACTATAGACTGGTAACGGCTCTAGACACTTTACATAAATTATTTAATCTTCACACCACCCCTATGAAGTTGATACTTTCCTGATGATCCCAATTTTACAGATAATAATAGTGAAGCTTGCGGTGATTATACAACTTGCCCACTGTCACAAAACTGGTAATTCAAGCCAGGATTCACAGTGGTCTGAAGAGGGGGCCTGAGCTCTTGCAGTTCCTATCAGCGAGCCACAGAAACTTCTCCGCCACCTTGCAGGTGTTGAGAAATGTGTGAGGCAATTTCTGGTCATAGCAGTAACTGAGGAACACGAGGTCTTTAGCATGTAGGGAGTCAGAGCCAGTAAGTGTTGCCGGAGAAGAATCATCTTGCCCAGTGTGGCCACACACACACCCGAGACAGAACAGGACACACTAAGTTGTCTGTTCTGCTTCCCTAGATAAACCTGAAGAGAGGAAGCAGACCACAGGGTAAACGTAACAAGATTTATACAGATCAGTGAAGGCTGTACGGTTTCACTGAAACATTAACATCACTAATTGATAGCAAGTAACATTATTGCTAATTGCCTTATCTGATTTTCAAATACCTTTTAGTTTAGAAAGTTCTTGCTCCTTTTCCTGCTGGAGCTGTAGGTATTTCTGCTTGTGGTCACTGAACGTTCTGCTGAAGTCCTCCCCTTGTCTGCGATGCTCCTCTTCCAAGTCACTGTGCTGTTTCTTCAGCTCCTCATGCTGACTCTGCAAGATGAGAAGCTGAGCAGAGATGTGTGCTCTCTAAAGTACACTAGAGTGTCTCCTGGCAGCATGGCCCTTATCTTGCAAGAAAGTAAGAATGAATGCAAAGGCAGTGTTCGTTTGCCACAGACTGCTCTCCTTCTGCAAAGCTTCCCTGCATTTCTGTTTCCAACAAATAAGAAAATAATCTGCCCCTTTATTTGACCGATTTGCTTTGGGGCACCGGGAACCAAACTCACAGCCTCACGCCCGCCAGGCGGGTGCTGCCCCACTCAGCTCTACCCCACCCCTTCCCTTTCATCCCTAATACTGGTGCTAACAGCGAGAAATTAGCACCAAGGACGGAAAAGGAGTGACTTCGGGAAATTTCCAGAGACTCGAGTTATTGTAGAAATAAGGTGAAGCTAGTGACAAAACTGTTTTCCACAGGCACTTTGGAATTTCTCCTTCAACCTATACTTTCCCACCAACATCCACTGTCCCCTGGTTTTTGCAGGGGGTGGCTCCGTGACAGCCTTCAGACATGCAAATCTGCAGATGCTCAGAGCGCTTAATGTCATAATGTTTTTATTTAACCTCTGCATATCCTCTACTTTGCTTTGAACCATCTCTAGATTGCCTACAATACCTAATACAACGTGACGCTATGTAAATTGTTGTATCATGTTAAGGAAATAATGACAAGGAAAAGCCTGTGTAAACGCAGTACAGATGCCCCCTCTTCACCAATCATTTTAGAAATACAGAGGGCGGTTAAATATACAGATGCAAAACCTGTGGACACTGGACGAAAGCTGCATGATTTTTCTTCTGAGGTTTTCAGCTTATGACCCAACTGTAATCACCACCTACCTAAACTCTACAGTCTCCAAATCTTAATGTAAAAGGATGGACTGTTTTAAGTCACACACTGCATTCTTAACAATAGGAAAGGTTCCAGTGTTAACTGAAGGCCTGTGTCCTACTGACACAGCGAAAGGAAAACAGCAGACAAAAGGCTGGGGGCCGGGTGGTGGGAAGGCGGCGTGGTTTGCCTAGAGCGCATCTCTTCCAGCTTGACAGGAGGGGTAATTCGTTCTCTTTTTCATTCTTGGTTTCACTGACACACAATAATGAGCTCTGGTCATCCTAAGGAATAATGAGTATCACTCATGCTCATGAGGAGGGAGGATCTTTACATAATAAACCGAATTCCTGTGGCGGGCAAACATGCATTTATTAAATACTGGTAACACAAAGGACGCACTTTAACAGTTCTATAGCTTCCAACATGTCTAACGCAAAAGAAAATGTCCATGGAAAATTACTATGAGAAATTAAAGAAACAAACAAGACTTTATTATAAAAAATTAAAAGGGATAAACGAGCTTGGGATTTAAGAAAATTGGTAAAAATATTAAATGTGTTCTCTATAAACAAATAACAAATATGTTGAGGCATTACAGCTATATGTAGTTTTTAGCCAATATATCCTAATGCAGCACAAGTCAACTTTTTATAAACTTTCTTCAATTACTTCAAAAACCATTAGTCAAACTTCCTTCAATTACTTCAGAAACCATTAGAAAAATCATGCAATTACCTAAGCCTTTATTTCATTCATAAAGAACAATTTAAATTACTCACTTTTAACATTTGATGTTGGACATTCAAGGCACTGTATCTGCTATTAGAGTCTTGCTGTAAGTTGAAAAAAAAAGTCACCAAAAGAAAATTAATCCAGTTCTCTTACTAAAGACAGCTTCAAGCTCCTAATGAAAGATTTTCATTTTTTATTTCACTCATGTAAACTCAAATGGATTCTATGTTTGAACCAGGGTATCGCCAGGGCTATCTCTTTATTTAATAGCAGAAGTGAAATTTCAATATTCTCACAGGTTTGCCACACTTTAGTGATGCAAATGAGGACATGGGCTCATAAAATGATTAGAGATAACTTAGGTCTGTCTTCCTCTCCTATCTTAAGGAGCTCAGGCCCCGATACGGGAGGAACCTGGAGACACACTCAGTGCCCACGGCTAGCACACGGTGCTGGTGCTGGGAGTAAGAGAGGAAGGGACACATCACCGAGGACCAGGCCTCACCAGCACGCAGGAGGGAAGAGGTGCTTTGCTCCCTCAACTCCAGTGCACGAGAAGTTCTACGTACAGATTTCACCACGAGACTCTGCTTTACGGAGTGAGACCAGGGGCGAGGTGAATGTCTAGGGCAAATACCTCATTAAGCAGCAGAGCCAGGGCTGGACCCAGGGCCTCTGAGCAACTCAATGTACTACACCTGTATCTCTGCGGTCCACGGGAGCGTCGGCACAAGTGGGCCTCACACATTCCCAGAGCCTTGAGCACCAGTAACCATCGGTACACAGAATATCCCTGCAGTGTTCCCCTCCTGGTGGTGTACCCTTTGTAGAACACACCTCCTGTTTTTCTCTGGTCCACCAACAAGAGTACAACACTCATACTTCTCATATTTTCAAAACTTCTATAATGAACTATACTTTTGTTTTAGCATTTTATTTTATTGCTTATTTTATTTTAATTTATAAGGAAACTACATTACAAAATGTATAACAGAATAGAGAGTCTGGGTTGGAGCTTTTAAAGTTAAGTAGGAGAGGGCCAGGGGTTCAGCTCAGCGGCACAGCACCTGCCTGGAAAGTGTGATGTCCTGAGCTCAATTCCCGGTTCAAAAAAAATCAAGTAAGAGCTAAATGCTGATTACCTCCCAGGCAATTCAACATACTGACTTTTCTCAGTTTTAGCACCCCTGAACACTAATGTTTTATTCAATTAATGCTACACATTTTTCTTAGACTAGAAGAATGACTTGCTTTTCTCCAGTTAATTTGGACTTGAAAAATATTTTCAAATGCCAATTATCACTCCTTCGTCCATTCTACAAATGTTTCTAACTGCCAGCTCCAAGCCAGATCCTGTGTTAAGACGATACTCTTCCAAGGAAAATAAAAGTAATGCAACCCGTGGAAAAGAGACTAGAAATGAATACATAAGTGACAAAAGTAATTTTCTCTTTCCTGTTAATCACTGATACTATTCCCAATTTACTCTAACCATCAATAATGTGTTACGTAAAGATAGGCTTTAAAAGAACAATATTAAGGTCTTCCTTGTGGGAAAAAAGTATGTCACTCCTAGGACCCTAGCGATCACCACAGTAAAAGATTTCGCGTTACATTCCCCCCGCTTAACATTTAATAAAAAGAAATTAAAAGGAAGACAGAAAAATCTTACCCTTCCTTTATTTAGTGTTTCTTGTGCTTCTAACTTATAAACAAGGAAATCTAGAAAAAACAAAACGGGGACAATGGAGTGCATCTAGGTGAAGAAAGATGTTTCACTCAGACTTGCAAAACATACTTTCAGCTTAAATTAATTTACCTGGTGATTTGTATGCTTTATTTTGCCTCTCAATGCTTTATAGGGACTTGAAGAAAACATTTTATCATCCTTCCTTCTATCTTATAGCTGTAAATCCTGCATCAACAAATTCCATATTATAACCCTCTGATGAAAAGTGCATTTAGAATATCTCTATCACTGATTCTTTGAAATTGAGAAAAAAAATGGAGTACATCTTTTTTTTTTTTTTTTTTTGCGGTACTGCGGATCGAACTCAGGACCCTGCGCTTAGCTAGGAAAGCGCTTATTCCACTGAGCTATATCCCCAGCCCCTAATGGAGTACATCTTAAGATGGGTGATTTACGGCTCTCTGATACACGACATACCAAATCTCAGGGCCAGAAAACAGCCAGCCAGCCAAGCCATCTGCAAGCTCTGAAAACTTTACCGTCCACTAGGTGGCTCTGTAAAATCACTCTGCATTTAAACACAGGGAAAGTTCCAACCCTCTCAAAGTACTTTATTCTGTTAACTTTTACTCCTCACACAGGCTCACTCTGGGCATCAGTAAAACATCCTAAGCAATTCAGACAGAACATCTCACTGAGATTTCAAGACTGATAATAAAACATGAATAAATGAAAGCAAGAATGCAGATGACTTCAAGTCATGAGTTGGACAAATTACAATTTAAAAAAGTTTCGATATAAAGCAATAGCACTGCCTTATCCCTTCCATTAATAATTCAAACTGAACCCACTAGCAGTATCATTAAAAGCTCTTCAGAGATTAAAGCAGGTATTTAGTGTAAAATACACCAGAGAGTGTGATCAACTCACTGTATTATAAACACGTCTTTGTGTGTAGTGTAAGTGCCATATTCTGAACAATGCATGTTGCTTTCATATCTGTGGGCAGAATTTCCAGGTATTAGGACTATACCTATGTATATTCACATGAAAGGCTGTTATTTTTGAAATAGTATGTATGGCCCATATACGGACTACCTCAAAGTGGCTCTAAATGAAATTCAGAGTGGGAATTATTGTACAACATCTAATACAATTCTGACATCTCTTTTCTGTTCACCTACAATACTGGCTTCCAGTTGACATGCGAAATAGCTTAGCTGAAAGTCCCAAGTCCAGCACATGGTGTTTCCAAGAGAGTGTAAGAAAGTCCGGCCCATGCCTTACAGTTTACCTTCCTTTGCTTTCTTGTGTTCCAGTCTCTCTTTCTGTAAGGATTTCTCCAATCTTGATCTGTGTTCATACACAACTGTGAAAAGAAGAGTTAAAGTCTGTCTTCAAAGAATTCAGATATTCTACACTGAAATTAACATACATTTTCAAAACAGAAAGAAAGCAGAGTAGGGCCCTTATGCAATTAAGTCAATGTATTAAATAAAGGCTCCACACCCTAAGTGAGGCATAAACATTTTAACAGGAACAATTCCGGGTTGACTCCCTTTTCTAGATCAAACACTTTGATACAGTGGCCTCCTTTGCCAGTGACTTTGCCTTCTCCTACCTCTTAAACGCAAGTGTCTTGTGGAGTCCCTAGTCTCCCCTGCACCAACTTCAGCACAGTCTGCACAGCAGCTACCCCATGACTACTGCACACTCTTGCCTCTCCACTGGGCAGGAGAAGAGTTCTCCACTTAGCCCACTCTGGAGAGGCACAGTGATCTGCATCTGAAGTAAGGCTGCCCAGAACCATGAGTAAGGAACCTCAGCAGCACAGCACTGGGATGAAGAGAAGTGTGTTCCCACCCTGTCCTGCCAAAGCAAACTGGTGAGGGAAGCATGGAAAGGAGGGGGAGGGACTCCCCAGAGAACTTAGCAGAGCCCACAGAAGGAGTGGGGCTCACCATCCCCCATGGTGAAACCAAGGGCAAACCCAGTCATTTCTCTGAGACCTCCCTGCCCTCCCGTCTCCGCTGGTGAGTTCACACCTGCTCTGTAGGACCCAAGGGCTCCTGGTGAGCTGGGAAGTGTAGAGTGTTGGGGGGACTGGGAGAAGAGGCCTGCAACAGCTCTCTCCACTCAGCCTTCGCCTCTGCAGCAACCAAGGCGGGAGATGCCAGAGACGGAAGCCTGACCTCTGAATGCATGAAACGTTTATTACACTAGACTAGACCGGACCTGATGATGCCAAACTGACTCTGTGTTTACTAAGTAGAAGCTATGGAAAGCGTTTTATTTCTTTAGAATCTGAGAGAAGCCAGAGAAGCAACCAAGTCTGTTTTAAGTGTCATCCAAGAATAGAAAACTCAGCTACATGAGGGGTTTTGAACAGCTAATGAGAGGAGCAGAGGAGAGAATAAATTAAACTCCTGAGCTCCCCTTGAGTCCTGTGTGTTCAGCACTATGTGGAACATAGGCCCATCCCCGGCAAGCCGAGCCAAACCTGTTGCCGTTCCTTTCAGTGGACCGAGCTCCCCAGAGCTCAGTATACCACCACGACCAATCAGAGCCGCCCGCGAACAACACGCAGATGGCCAGCCCTACCAGCTGCCCCTGTCTGTCATCGGCCCAGGGACCTTCCTCGCCCAGCCCTGCCACAGCCGTTGGCTGCCGAAGGGAGTCTCCTGCCTCTGCTGCCCCTCTTGTCACTGTCCCAGCTGCAGGCAGTAAGCGGCTGCTGCCTCCACCCACCACCGCCATCTGCCCCGGGCCTCTCGTCTGGTCACCCTACACACACCTTCCACTGCCAAGGCTCCACGTGCTACTCAGAGACGCTAATGCCGACTCTCCCCCAACTACTGTCGCCGTGCACAACCCTGGGAACCTGTTACCACCCAAACCCGCCCAGTGCTGTCCCTACAGCATGCCTGCCCCATCTCATCTTCTGTCCTCCGCTCAGCAAAGCAATAAGCCCTGTCCCACCCCTCCCCTTGGCCATGATGTTTATTGTAGTCTCACGATGATCCTTGCCCATGGACTACTTTGTAAATGAACTAAATGCAACTCCGTATTTATGCAGCTCCAAACTGGAGAAAGTTGTGAAATTGGACTAAATGTAGCTGTGTTTCAAAAAACTAGGTTTTAAGTCCACTGCTTATTCAAACCAAGAGGTTTTTTTGGCTAACAGTCCTACCTGGAATGATTTCTGTGGAGTAAGGCAGTAAAAGGATAAAGATTAGCACTACAGAACCTCACTCAGCCACGTGCTGCACTACACCCGCAGCCTGTGAGAGCTGTAGTCAGGTGGGGAGGTATACAGAGAAAGAGACAGATCAGAACATCTTCACAGTGTAGCAGAGGCAAGAACAGGAATCCTTAAGTGGGAAGGAAAACACGTCTCTGCTCGTGCACACTTCTGTTCGGAGCTGGAGAACTCGAGGTTTGTCCTGGACCGAAGCGTTCAGGAACACAGACATGCCGATACAAAGGGAACCCGGCCACACTCGCCAGGCACATTACGGACTGGACCGCAGCAAGCATGTGCAACTCTTTCAGGAGAAGGAGCCAGGACAGCAGTGCTGGAGCGGCAGCAACGGGTTCCAAGTATAGAGGTCTCCGGAATGGGAGCTGGGGCCACTAGGCAGAACAGGCCTGCGCCGCAATAACAAGGAGAACTTTTCAGAAGCAGCATGAGCAAGACAGCCGCTTGCTGCTACCCTCCGTCGCAGCAGGCTCTAAGCATTAAGCGGTACTACGGAAGGTAAAGCGCAGAGGGAAAAGTCTGAACCTGAAGCTACAATCCTGTGAAAATTTTACTTAATACGACACAGCAACAGTCACTATAATCTCAGTGCTGTCAGTGTTACAGAGTACAAGGTAATCAGGCAGTGATTATTTCGGGCCAAGCAAGCAGAAAACTCATTGGCACAATTTCATCTTCAGTAAGAGGGGCAAGTCTGTGAGATAAGGCACACAGAAAGGAGTCCGGAAGAGCGGGATGAGAGCAGTGGCATGGGCGGGCGGGGACAGGGCTTTGTTCTGTATGTCCTCCCCTTGGGTTACAACAGCAAAACCAACGGCTGCTCAGGGACCCACTTACAAAGATGAATCATAACTGCATTCGGGAGGGCTGTACTCAGTGAGAATCCACACCTGTAACCTACTCCTATCAGAGTCTAGAGAGCCAGGAGACCCTAGGTGTCTTGGTTACTTTTCTCTCGTTGCTGAGACAAAATACCCAATGCCCAAAATGAAGAAAGGAAAGGTTTATTTAGCTTACAGTTTGTGGAGGTTTCAGTCCATACTTGGTTGGTTCTGAGAGGCAGAGTGGCACATGGCAGAGGGCAAACGTTCATGGCAGCAGAGCACAGTAAAAACCACCAGCAAAAGGGAGGAATGGCTACAGGCAGCCTCCTTTTCTCCCCTACATTGCGAACAGCCTACCCCCACCCAGGGGTCATGAACCTCTCACACAGTCTCCATGCCCTCCTCTTCCACAGGCTCAGGATGTTTACAAAGGAAGCACCCAGCTTCCTCCTGAGTCACTCAGCTAAACCTCTAGATTCCCCAAGTTGACACAATGTATCAACCATAACTCTAGGGTACACTGTAATAAACTTTTGTAACTAACTTAAAACCTGTGGACAACGCATATAATGCAGATAGGTTTGTTGATCCTGGTCAAAATCCAGAGCCCTTGGGAAATCTGAGTCATGTGTGTAACACACAGAATGGAATCACTAACTGTAAGCTCTATGACCAGACAAATGTACTTCTGCAAATACAGCAGAAAAACAGATGTGACAAACAGGAATACGTGATATACTTAGAAGCCACGAAGAGATTTTACACTGATACTATGACTCAGAGTTGGTAAGCCGTTAGTACAGCGGCACGATTTAAAAGCTGAGAAGCAGCTTGAGGGAGGGGGGGCGGCAGCCTGGAGGGAAGTAAAGACTGAGGCAGCAAGGAGCGACAGGCTCTGGAGAAGCGCTGGTCACCGGGCTCAGAAAAGGGAAAGGGAAGCACACAAGCAGCACCGGGAGCCTCAAGCCAGAAGCTGAGGAGTCTCAGGTAACAGGCGGTGAGGGGGGTGGAAATCAAATGCAGACAATGAATGTTTTAGAAAGGGGAGGGAGAAAGGGACGGTGACAGGTGGTTATAGGGAGGCTGAAAGGAAAGACATGGTGCCTGGGTTCAAATTCCAGCTCCGTCGCTCGGGGGCTGAGGTGCTGTGCCTCAGGGTCACATATGACATCGTACATACATAGGACATATGTGTGTACATATGGTGTGTGTGTAGATAATAACAGCGATCTCTGAGTCAGTGTCAGAATTAAATGTGTAACTGTACAGTTTCCAACTCATTTCCTACTTTACAATGATGCAAAAATAATGCACTCTCAGTAGAAACGGCAATTTACACACTGCTTTTCTTTTGGGGCTACTGACACGTGACAGGACACTCCCCGTGATGCCCAGTCGTGGTAGTGAGCTCCAGTTCCAGGCAGCCAGGGCTCACAAGGGTAATGAAGCCGTTACGCACTGCTGAGTTATGGTGTTCAGGAGGCTGGGGGAATTACATGCATT
Source organism: Dinomys branickii (assembly GCA_004027595.1). Lineage (NCBI taxonomy): Eukaryota > Metazoa > Chordata > Mammalia > Rodentia > Dinomyidae > Dinomys > Dinomys branickii. Next base: position 80,363 of record PVLD010004973.1, read on the forward strand.
TTCAACTTACAACATTTTCAACTCAGTAAAGTAAGGGTTTATCAGGACATCAGCCCACTGTACATGGACGGGCATTTGTACAACACATGCTTAGAACACTGTTTCATGCACAGTGAACACTATAAAATGCTGAAATATTTTCCACCTAGCTTTGATGGTTTAAAATTATAAGACCAGGAACGAGGTGCTCTCCCATGAATCCTTCCATCCACACAGCTAAAGCTTAATGATAACAAAGCAGTGACTGTAACAATATTGTTACATACACACTCATTTGAATGACAGCATTGGTCTATTTCCTTTAGTTAGGAAAAAATTCTTTTAAAAAAAGCAACAAAATAATCATCCCATAGCTCAATAAAACATCCCAGTATTTTTTGCAAATCTGAAGAATAGTAAAATAAACCAGGTAGAATCTTTATGTCCTTGTGGTTCTTCTAGAAAATCTATTAAACACAAACACACACACCTTGAATTCTTTCACTACGCACTTTGTAGGCTTCTGAGCTAGCGATTTATCTAGATGGGCTCCCTGTTTCACTTAGGAGGGAGTGCTACTCGTCAGTCCTTGTCACCTGTCTCTAGTTTCCCACTTCTACTCTAAAGTCAAGGACATCAGTCAAGATGAACTAATGCTGCTAAAATCTCTGCAACAAAAATGGTGCATAACAAAAACTGTCACAGCACCAAGCAAGTCTAAGGAAAAGTAAATATGGAAACAATGGTTTAATCTCAACACTCAAGTTCCTTAATGCAGACTAAGACTGCAGCAGAAATAGGAGTGCAAACACAGGACTCACGAGGGAAAAAAGGGAAGAAAATCGGCAATACTCCTCTCTTCCTCTGTTTATTAAAAGGAGTATAACATTTTCCATGTAGTGAAGAATGGAATGAAGTCTGATTTCCTCTTAAAACACAGTAGTTTAAAAACATGCCAGCTTCCTACAGCAATTTTCCATTTTAACTGACTTCCATCTAAAAGCCACTAAAGAGATTAGCTGTATATATTCACTTATGGGCAAAAAATGCATTTTTGCCGGTTTAGTGCAAAATGATCCAATTTAGAATTAGAAAGCAACACTCTAAAAATAGGCAAAAAAAACCTTGCAAAGTTTCTTAATACCTTAAGCCAAGAGAGGGCAATGTTTCTTTGGCAGACACAACAGCCCATGGAATTTTGCCTTTAGCTCTGAATACAACAGGAAGTTTTATCTTCACAAAGCAAACGAACAACCCAGATTTATCATGAAGGTCACACAATTAAATCTGAGAAAACATTAAGATACAGAAGTAATTTTATCATTTTTAGGTGATCAAATTTAAAATGAATTGTGCTTTTGATAGAAAGCAGCAAGAAAGATGACCTTCTCACCCCCAAGAAAGGAAAATAAATTTAAATCTACATATGTAGACCCTAGAACAAATATGTTTGTTTTAGGTTTTTAGGGTTTTTTTAGACCTAAAATTGCAGATGGGGGTACCCGGAATCAAATTCACCACCCTGCGCTTGCTAGGTAGGCGCCATGCTCCTGAGCTATAGCCCAAGCTGCAGATTCTTACTACAGCCTTTTTTTTAAATTTTAAAGAGAAAAAAGATAAACAATAAAACCGAGTTTCAAAACAAGTTAGTAGGTCAGTTACAATAGTTGATACATTGCATACTGTTGTCATGGTAGTAGTTAAGAGTACAAGATACAGGCATGATACCTTGTCTACACAATATTACCACAAAACATTCTTTTCAAGGAACTAAGAGAAGCCAGCTGTAAAACTATCTGAACTATCTTGTGTATACCTATTTTTTTCTTTTTCCCTTTCTTCCTTCCCCTCCCCCCCACTGGTCTGTCTTTTCTTTATGGAAAGTTCTGGATCCTGTTTCTAATTTGCCAAAAGCGATGGAGATGTCAGCCCCAGGGGCGCCCAGCATTTCCACTGAACAAGGTGACTGTTCAACATAAAGACATTTTCCCAATTATCTTTTCTTTTTTCTGTAACTGTATTTCACTAGAAGTCTAAAGAAAGAACCCAGGCAACCTACCTATCTACTTATCGAATGACAAGGCAATCCCTCCATCTATCCACCGATCAAAGGAGATGGACAAGGACGTACATTTGAAGCCTCGCACTGCATCCCCTCCGCAGCCCACAGGAGTCCGGAGGAAGCACGTCTCCAAGGCCCGGTCCTGAGTCTCCTGCAGTGCTGCTGCCTCAGAACCTACTCTGACCTCTTTCAGGGGACTCCGAAACCGTTAGGTCAGCTTTTAATGCTCACCCCGGCCCAGTTTCCCGTCGCTGCCCTCTGGGTGCCGAGTGTCCCTCCGGGTCGTGTGCTGCGGGCGTGGCCCCAGCGGCTGGGGGCGCCTGTAAAGGTGAGCAGTGGTGCGGTCCTTAGGCTGGGAGAACGGCGTGACCCTGGTCTCTTTCTCCTTTGCTCTGTGACGTGAAGCGCTCTGAAGCGCTCTGCTCCGCTGTGCAGTCCTCAGCGGACCGATGGACTCCGAACTGGAAGCTCCAGACTGAACCGCGATAAACCTCTGCTCCTTAGAAGACACCTGAAGCATTTCACTGTTGTGACAGAAAACTAACACAGGTGTCTTCCAGTACAGCGCTTCCAGATCAGCGCGGAACTTGGCTGTCAGCTTACGTAAGACCTGGGCGCGGGGGCACCGTCTCGCAGTACCTTCGCACCTTGTGCTAGGGAAACTCAGGGCCGCCCGACTCTGCCCGTCACCGTCCTGCTCCGGCCGCAGCGCGCCGGACTCCCAGTACACCGGGTGCACTTCCGCCTCAGGACCTCCCACCACCCTTTCTGCTCCAGGCTTCCTGGGCCTTCGGCTCTTTGAACGACGCCCTTCGTCACAGGTAGCCCACCCAGTGACCGGTTTCCCACCCTGGACACTTCTGTCTCGTTTCTGATTGAATTTGCTCTCCAGCACTGAGCATTACCTACTATATTTTTCACGTACACTCTTGTCTGTCCCACTAGAATAAAGGCTTGTTCTGCTCAAGAACTGATGCTTCACTTCCTTACTGGATCACTGGTACCTTGAATTACAGGCATTCAACAGATGTCGGATGGATGGGTGGGCGGCCGAATGAATAAACTGAAGGCCTCGAGGGCTGGACTGGCCCTTTCCTTTACCTTCCTTCTCTTTTCTACCTTAACCCCTCAGTATCGCTTCAGGTGTGGTCCTCAGTCCTGAACATCCAGTGACAGCCAATTACACTTATTCAGTGAGTGAATGCACTTAAAAAGAGACTTCACTATTTTCTCCCTTTGTCTGCCATTCTTTATGCCCCAGGGTTTTTAAATGAATTCCCACACTGGTTGGCTCACTTAGTTAGTACTCACGTGTCCCAGAGAACAAGCAGGTAAGAAAATGAGGATCACATACAAAGTTATGTGTTGCTATATAGGCTGGTAGAATTAGCATTAGTTAAATCACAGCCCTAAAATAGAAATGCTTTCAAGAATGCTGAAGAACAAAATAACAACAGTCTGATTAGATATTTTTCTACTGCATGTCAATTGCAGTCCTTTTTTTACTACACAATAAAGTTCCTATAATAGTTCACATAAGTGTCTATTTGTAAGTTTGCTAATGCATACAGTTTATGAAGTAGTTTAAGTGAAAAATTTAACCATGACTTGAATTGGTGCTTAACTGTCTTTCCATTTTAAATAAAACTATACTTGGGCTTTTCCTCATGGTGCTATGCATAATTAAGATCTGGCTTTTTCAAACAAGAATGGTATTAGCTGATAGTCTTTTTTTTTGGCATTTTTAAAAAGTGGTACGCCAGTAATAATCACTCTTACTATCAGATATAATCTATGAAACTCACATGAAGGATTATTTTCTTAGCTGCATAGAGTGATTCTACAGCGGTGTTTTAGGCATCCTGGAAAATACTAGTGTATAGGAGTCACTTCAAAAAAAGCCTGTAATCAATAATTTCAAGTTATGAGAAGACACTGTTTTAAGATAGGTAAAACAGAAGACAATTAGAGATCACCCAAGATCAGATGGGCTGGCATGACATAATAGTCTGCTGGGGGGGCAGACTTTTTAATTGACTCTCCTAAAAATCTGAAGAGAAAAATACACTCCTGCCTCATGAAAATTATACTGTATTGTACTATATTATAGTAAGCAAATCTGCATTTTTACAGACATGCATGTCTGGATATGCATGTAGGTTAGAAACGTCAGGACTCAGTAACAGACAAAAAGTTACTCAGTACTGATATAAACAGGCCTTTTACATTAATATACTTGTTAGCTAGCAGTCAGATTTCATTTGGACAACACCATAATATTTCAGGAAATAACACAGAAAAGTGGGTAGGGAGAGAAATGGAACAAATGTAGGGAGACAGGAGGTTATTTCTGGTCCCCCAAATTGATGCATGGATGTACACTTTGATTCAGTTCCTTTAAGAGAAGCTTAATATGCAAAGGCATGTTGGTTTTATACTAGATCTTTGAATTTATGCATATACTCTTCAAAATCTGATGTACACAGAAACATCTGAATTCCAGAAGTCATCTAATATTCTTCCCATGGAAATTTGTGTTGTGGACACTTCAATTAATGTTAGCAAAGAAGGAACCTAAAATTCAGTACTTAAGTACCAACCCTCAAGCAGTTTTCATTGCAGAGAATACCCGCAAGGAGGTCAGAATGCCAGAGACTGGCTTCCACGCCAAATCCCACCTGTCTTAACTCTCAAGTTTTCACCATAAACCCTGAAAATATGCCACTAGAAATTTGGGTATCCAGCAAATGTGCCTCTCCTACTCTATGAATGTTTATAGGGGAGTTCTTTAAACACTATGTTTAGCATAAAATTGACGGGAAGCTTGGTGACTGGGGCAGCAAGGAATGAATGACAGGGCTAAAGAAGACTTGATAAGGTCTGCATGATCATAAAAAAAATAGCCTTATCTGTGTGGAAGACAGAGTACAGTGTGAGAACAGAGTCTGATGGGTGAGGTAGAAGGTCATAATAGTGACCCAAAGGAAGTGTGATGAAGGTTATGGTTCCCATTGTCCACACAGAACTCGATCTCGGGGCTGGGGATATAGCTCAGTGGAATAAGCGCCTGCCTAGCAAGCGCAGGGTCCTGAGTTCGATCCCCAGTACTGCCAAAAAAAGAACTCGATCTCCAGTTTTCTCAGTATTCCCAATAACACAATCCTATAAATATGCTTTTTCCAGTAGAATATAAAACTCCAAAGAAGTGAAAAAGTGCAGCAACAAAACAAAACAAATACAAAAATGGAATATAATGATATTTTAATGGCCATTAAAAAATGAAAGTGTTACATTATATTAATCATTAGAGAAACACAAATTGTAATTATAGTGCAATTATCACCTTCTCATCAAAATAGCACATCCAAAAAGAGAAAATACCAGCAGTGAGCAGGAACATGCAGGAGGAAACCCTGAGACTTTGCCAATGGATGTGTAAACTGTTACAACCATTACAGAAAACTGACGGCGTTCATTAGAGCTGATGAAGGCACACCTTCACTTATAAATCTCACTTCTAGGCATGTGCTCAACCAAATACTGGACATTTATTCACCAAAAGTCACATAGGAGAGTTTTAATAGCAGCACTATGTGTAACAGTCCCCAACCAGCATCGCGAGACCCTATTACAGTAAAACACAAGTTGAGGTTGTTCAAACATGAAGCGCTACTCAGCAATATGAGCACAGAGGAATTCCTCAAACACTGCGCTGAGGGAAGAAGCTGACAGCTTGGCGGGACTCATGGCACGATCCTACTTATAAAAAGCCCAAACGCAAGCAAACCTAAGCTACGGCAACAGGAGACGGGATGCTGTGCATACTGTGTGGCGCGGTGGCTGCAAGCAGAGGGTCAGGTGGTGACTGAAAGGCAGCAAGGGCACATGGTGTTGGGTGGAAGCCATGTTTTGATTCTTGGTGTGTGTGCTACGGCTATAATGTCTGTTTTGTAAACATTTATTGAGGCTGGAGCATGGTGGGACACACCCGTCATCCCAGCACTCTAGGAGGCTGAGGCAAGAAGATCCCAATTTCAAGCCCAGCCTGAGCAACCTAGTGACTCAGCAAGTGCTGGCCTCAAAAAATCTTTAAAACAACTGAGGATGCAACTCAGTGCAAAGACCCTGAGTTCAACTCACGATTTATGTACTTGTGTACTGCACAATTTCATGGTTCACCAAAAACTTTTAACGTTCTTTATACAAAATCAAGGCACTTGTTATTCTTGGTTCTCTAAAGAAAATGAATAGCATGATATAAACCACAGGTAGACTGGTCACTTCCTCCCTCTAAATCTCTCAAAAACAACCTGACTCAAACTTTTCATACGCAAGGCTGACATCTGAGTCTGTGTCCATTTAAGTCATGTCTTAGTCCCTTTAACAGATTCTGTATAACATAACACTCACCTTCACTTAGGACAAAGCATTTGGAGGATTTCTGATGCCATGCCTAGAAGCCTGTGCTAAGCCTGAGGGGTGACTGGGTAAAAGCCAGCATGGCTGCCACTTGTCATGCAGATGCATACTCATGCTTTCCTGTATGTCCCTAACTCCTGAACGTACCATTTGTTTGTTTTGCGAAAAGACTTGTTTACAAAGACATTTTGTATTTGTACTTGTGAGGACACATTCCTGGGAATAAATACTCACACTATTTTAAATGCTACTGTAACCCTTAAAAAAGATGTTGTCAGGTGCCCTCTACAAATATCTAGCCACACACACACACCAAAAGTCAGTTTGGGCTAATGTGTCTTCCCCTCACAATGCTCTGCTGTTTGAAATAAGGCAGTGAGCAAAGTGCCCAGTAATAGCAGAGGCTTTGTACTGATTCCAGTATGAAACGCCTTCTGTTCTGAGGAGTGATTTTGCAAGAAGAGAACCTCATCTTGCGTGTGAGCACATGCAGTCATCACTGACAGAGGGAAAGAACATACAGAAGCAAAGTATCTTTAGGAAAATGATTCCAAACGCCTAAGAGGCAGATCTAAAGTGCACATAAAAACACATTCATAGAAACATTGGCAGGACGGTGCCAAATTGGCAGCGTCCTGCCAATATTTCTGTCCCAGTTACCAGGTGAAATGTATACCCAGGACCAAGGATGGAGGGGAAAGTACACTAGGCACTCACTCCATTCCACATGTTTACTGTTTCCCAGGGGTACCAAGATAGCACAGACAGCACAAGAATAATCCAAGAAACACGCATGCTACTGTACGCGGCTGGAAGGGCGCTGCTAAGAGGTCTGTTTTCCCACCACTTACATGGCTACGATCTAACAGGACCCCTCTAAAGCAAGCCCCCACCTGCCCTCCACAGTTTATGTCCTACCTCAGCAAGCTGCCAAAGTCCTTACACTACATTACAAGAAAACTGGAGGAAATTCCACACATTGGGTGGGGGCAAATCTAACACTGGATACTGAAAATCTATCTCACCAGCTTGATCGGAATTCTTAGTGAAATCCTACATTTTCCTCTCATTTTTGGAGTTTTAGGTTCGCAGCAGCACTGAAAGATACAGGAATTTTCCACATAACCCTGAATAATTCGCCTTCCCTCGTATTTGCTACACCCTGAGGACTTTTCCGACAGCTTGTTAGGCACACACGCGGCTCTGAGTATGAGTATCACCTGCGTGAGACACTGGGCCGTGCTTCCCCAGGAGGCGGCGGCACATTTAATCGCTGGTCGATGCACAGCACGCACAAGTCCTCAGGGGCAGAAAGCTGAGGTCACTGGGTGAGACCTTGGAAGGTCAAGTATTAGAATTATCTTTATTCCTCCTTTAAGAAGGGGTAAAATATTAAAAGGAGGGTAAACTTGAGGGTAGATAATAGGGAGCTTTTCATAATTTGCAGTTTTAGAGGGTTTTTGGAAGCTTTTCTAGTGAGGCAGCTTGAGGCGTTTCCGGTATTCTGGTCTGCACTGTGTAGCAAGTTCATGGGGGGGGGGGGTAAAGCAAGAGGGGTGTCGCCAGCACTACAGTTCCGAGTTTCCCCAGGCACGGCAGATGTCCCTCCTGTACTATGGGCCAAGGCCTTATGCATGTCCATGTCTACACCATTTTGATTACACTTTATGTATTCATTCGTCGTCACTTCCATTGCACTGTGGGATTACTAAGGGGAAAGTTCGTGTCTTAATAAATTGGTACCTACGATCACCTCACCTTGAATCATCTGGTACAGCTTGTGTCCCTGGTGAATGTTCAATGGCTACAATTTAAAAACAGAATCACTCCAACTCCAAGGCAGAACGTGATGTTGACAATGTGATCGTTCTATCAAATTTTATTTCATAATTTACATATGAAATGTGTAAATGGTTACATATTGAAATACATTTCTAAGAGTCCAGTTTTAAGAAACTTTGACATGACTGACTTACACCACTGTAAGCAAGCAACCTCTACAGCTTCTATACAAAGGGCAGAAAATATATTCTATGTTATTCAACAAATTACACTGGGAGTTTTGAAAAACACAGGAAAGAAATCAATGGAAAGTAGGGGTCCTTGGAAAAGCATAGGACTAAATGTGAAAAGAAAGTGAAAACATCTTTGATGATATCAGGAATCTAAGTCTGCTTCTAATTTTTCTCTTTCAGCCTATTCCACAGCTAGAATTCTGATAAAAAACTACTGAAAATAAGTTAATGATACTGAGATAGATTGGTCTGGGAGAAAAAATGGAAGAAGACAGAAAAACAGAGGCAGATGGTGCCAAGAGATAACTTAATGAGGGTTTTCAAGTAGTCTGGAGGAAGTAACACCAGCCAGAGCCAAGATTCCCGCTCCCAGCCGCCTGACACTAACCAGTTCTGCGCTCACAGCTGAGAAGCGCCCCCTCAGCGCTGCTCCTCAGCAAAGCAGTGAAGGTGACAGGTTGAGTATGTCTAATGCAAAAACAGGTCTATGATCTTTAAAATATATGTTCCAGGAAAGAAGTATACAGACAGTCTTTGACCAATGTGTGAACACGACTGGTTTGCATTCTTTAGAACACTTATTACCAGTTTTGAATTCCATCTTCCCTGGACTCTGGAGACAGAGCTGAAGTTTTCCACCAATCTTCAGGATAAACAACTTTTGCTCTACAGGTCTGGTGCTGCTGAGCCCTATGACATTGTGTGCACTGGGTGTGCGTAGTGCACCTTTATACTCTTTAAATGCTGTATTCATTGGGATACACCCCGGGGTTAACCGAGGAGCATGGACGGTGGGCTCAGAAAAACAGGATTCATTTCAAATGGGCTTGGAACTCTCTCAATAAATGTTGAAAAGGCTTTTGAGCTGGGCATGGTGGAACATGCCTGTAATCCCGGCACTCGGGAGGCTGAGGCAGGAGGATCTTTGTGAGTTTGAGACCTGCCTGGGCTACAAAGTGAGCTCAAGGCCAGCCTGAATTGCATAGTGAGACCCTATTTCAAAAAAACACACACACAAAAAAAGGCTTTTGACAAAAGACTATTTGTTCTGTCACTTACAATTTTCAGTAACTTCAAAACTATTATATATATACTTAGAGTCTGTATCATGTTTACCGTATCCTCTAAGGGATCTTTCCTCTTCTATATGGATGACTTAGGAACACAAAGACATTATTCTTTTCTGACACAGAATAAAAATAAAAGCAGCAAATGCCTAAAAACACAAGGGCTGTAACTCTAAGTGGGTCTAGTCATGGTGTTTGCTCGGTTTTTCCTACCTTATATACGTTTCTATTCACTCTTCCTATAAATACTCTTCTACATGCAGGGAAAAAGAACTACACATAGCGGACAGCCTTGAACTGCACACATCCAGTTCCGTGTTTCCTGATTACTCATGATGGCAGGACAGGCCAAAGGCGAGAGGTTCAAAGATTCTGACTTTTAACTTCAAAAGTATTTAACACCTCAAATTTTATCAATGGTAAAATAAAAGGCCTCTTCCTGTTCTAGCATTCTGACTCTTGGACCTGGTTTAGAAAGCCAGGATACAGAATGAGAATAACGAAATGAACTGGGTAAACGTTTACGAGCACAGAGCCTAATGTGATATTCAAGGAGACAAGGGACTGAGAAGAACCAAGAACCCAGCAGGGATACGAAAAAAGACAAGAACAGACGGGTCAGCGTCTTCAGCTGAAGTGCTCAGGGCGCTATTGCACCTCAGGGGTTGTAGCCCTTTTGCTTTTGTAAAGCATCTGAAAATGGTTAAAACTATTTTGACAGCTGCAAGTAACTTTGAGGTAAATGAAAACAGGAGGTTCAGGACAGAAAACCTTATGAGTTCCAGATTCTCCCAACTCAGTGTTCAGAAAATCCGGTCATGAGTGGCTGACACTTTTTACTCCACATTCATTTTCCAGCAATAGCGTCAAACCAATGATAACGATAGCCCTGAGCCAAGCCTCATTAGCATGTTGGAATTTCACCTTTATGCCGTTTTGCCAGTGTAATTCAGAGTTTCTCAGAAGAGCAAGTAGCCATCTCCCTAAAATTTCAAATCTATTTTTATCACCTTGTAAATAAACCTGTCACTAAGAGGTTAAATGTATTTTAAGATGAGTGTTTATATATTCAGAAAAAGTCTGAAAATATGTTAGCAGTGATCATAATGAATTACACTTTTATAGCCCTTTACAGTTTATACACAAAAAACTTGTATATCCAATTCACATATAATTGGTGGGTGAACACGTAAGGTGCTAATTAGAAATTATTTCTATTTATTAGGCGATCAAGTGACCTCAATCATTAACTCATTGTACATAGACATTACTTAAAAGTTCATTTTCTTAAAAAAGCATTACCATTTTTTGGTGATTTATTACAGTCTTGTTTCATTTCCTGAATTTCTAAAGGGTTACTTCATAAGAAACGGGAACTCTTTTATCTGGTGACTTTGTATTATTCAAGAGGCTATGAGAAAGGATGGTGATTATTATGTTCAATTTTTCTTTAAATTTTTATGCAACACAGGTGGCACCTCACCTCTCCAAAGAAAGCTGCATTAAAAAACAAGTAGGACAATTTTTACTTAATATTCATGTTTGATTCTTTTATCTTTGCTTTAGAATCTTGAGAATATACTAGGAAAATTTTCTTGTTTACCTCTGCAAAGGATCCACTTTTAAGTACGAAATTTAATGAAGGTAATTGTGTGGCTATTTATAAGTTATTCAGGAATAGAATTAAAAACCATCCATCCCTTCCTTACCACAGATTTATGAATTAAGAATTCCAGCCCTGATCCAAAGCAGTACGCCCTAGGGATACACATGAACTATCTCAAATAAACACTCAGTGTTATACAAGCAGAGATACAAAATTGCTGTCTTTTGTTCAGAGGCTAACACACACATATCAAAGTGCAGTAACACCCTTCCGGTGCAGTTTAGGTATGTCTTGGGAAAGCAGTCTTTAGCTCTGCAGTGGCAGCATCACAGCCAGTGAGGTTTATCAGAGGAGTGATTATTGCTAACTGAAAAAGCACCTTTTAGAAACTTGATCCTCAGTACAACAGTTAGGTGTGGAAAGAGACTTGAGAGCGAAGTTTCCAAAGCGTCAACCATGCTCCTTCAGCAGTCACTGCCCAGGACTACCTACCCCCAAAACTTCGGCACTGTCCGCCTCAGCAGCTGCCAACTGTAAAAAGGACCGAGTCCCAATCTCAGTCAATCTGTCCCCCAACCTCTGACCCTTGACCCTCTCTGTCTCCCTCTCTGCTTTCTGCCTCCCCATCTCCCCCACTAGAATGCAATTTTGCCACAGCTCCAAAAGATACAGGCCACAAACTGGTAGAGCCCACACAGTGCTAACTCGCCGGAATGCAGGAGGCAAAGCCAAGAGTCCATGGCAGCACCCACCTAGATTTCAAGGGCTACAGCAGGGCTGCGAATGTGGCTCAGAAGCGGAGTTCTTGCTTTGAATGCACAAGGCCCTGGGTTCGATCCCCAGCACCACAAAAACAAAACACAAAGGCTATACCAGGCAGCCTGGAGGCCCAGGTAGGTCTTGTTGCAGGGAGGCAGTGACCAGAGAGTTACCAGGGCAGTGCCGACTGCAGCAGACAGAGGCCCCAGAGCTCTCGGGCCACCGCTACCCAATTCCAGCCTGAGAAAGTGGTAGGCTGAGAGTGCCTCTCAGGAGCGCCGCTGGGTGAACGGAGCTTGGAAGAGTCGGTGGGGCAAGGCTGCTTGGGGCCTAAGAGCTCTCACCCTTGCCTGTGTGCCCATGACGCCGGACATCAAGTCAGTGGAGATTATTCTCTAGCTTCAAACCTGGTGTTGCTTTTCCCGCTGAGCTCTAGACTAATTGGGAGCCAGCCACTCTTTCCTTTTTCCGTCCTGTACCATATCCACTACTATAATCTGGAAGCAAGCACTTCATTTAACTTCACAGGCACATGGCGGGAGAGACTTCCCTCAGGATCGAGACCTTGAGTCCCTGTCATATCTGCTTCAGATGAGACTGGACTTCGGGCTTTTGTGCTGGACAGACTGGAGACTTTGGAGGGTATGCAAGGCTTCTGTGGCTACTTTGTTTTGGCTCTGGGAATATCCTGCCATCTTTGCCGCAAATGGCCTCCCTATCCTAACCCCTCTCTGCTTTGCCTTCAGAAGGAAGCCTGAGGAAGGACCTCCCCAAAGCAGGCAGGCAGACGAGCAGACATGGGGGAATGAGGGCCAGGGTCATTCAGGGGCTGTTGGGGGTGCTAGGGCCCAGCCTGGTAGAAGAAGGAAGGGACAGGAAGTATAAAAAGCTGGTATCGGTTACTTTACTTGTTGCTGAGACAAAAGACCTGACACCCAAAATTGAAGAGGAAAGGTTGATTTGGCTCACAGTTTGCAGAGGTTTCAGTCCAGTCAGCTGGCTCCAAGGCAGGGTGGCATGGCAGACAGGCACCGCAGAGGAGAAAGAGTCCACAGCAAAGCAGGCAGAAAGCAGACGGCAAGCAGCAAATCCAAGGGATGTTTACAGTTCGATCTAGGCTACTGGGCTTAGGGCGGGTGTCAAACCAATCAGTGAACTGATTTAGCATCACACACTCTAGATGCAGCCACCTCTGAAAAATCCCTCACCTCTGATTCATGAAGTCTTGGGGAGACGTCTAGACATAACAGTGGATTCCTGAAAACCCACACTCCCACAGAGACAAAGGCCAGGGGCAGCCAGAGCATAAGGGAAAGAACAGGCGTCCTGGGGACATTCTAGCCCTTCCCATCATGAGGGTCTGCTGAGAGAGGCTGTGTCCAGGTCCCCAAGCTCCGCCTTCAGGGCACACTCCCCAGTCCAAGGCACACACCCACACCTTACACAACAAAACTTCTGAAGTAATCGGTTTCTTTTCTTGGTGTATATAATCACACACTGCAATGTAAGTACGGATTCTTAAACCATAAACAGCTTTATTTCTGCCTTTTCTTCTATTTTTCTTATAATTTCTCTGCAATTTAGAAATAAGAATTCATAAAGCAAATTACTGATTTACATTAAGAAAATAAAATGATCATCCATTTGCTTTGATTCTGTAATTAAAGACTAAACACCAAAATTCTACCGCTGTTCTGTTGAAATTATGAATGCTATCTTTTGCCTTTTATAACCTTATGCACTTTAAAATTTTTACACAATCAGAAGCAAACCTTCAACTCCTATCTTACAGTTATCATGAGGCCCTTTCGCTGTTCCTGAACTCAGTGGACTGCTTTGTCCCTCTGTTTCTGGAATACAAGGAAAAAGTAAAACCCATCAGAAGGCCAGGTTATGGTGCCATCTGACGGAAAATGCAGATGTAGCTGAATCCTCATATCTGGTCCATGCTTTCAAATCGGGATGGGATTCGAAGTTTCCAGCAGTGGTCATTCCTACTAGAGAATAAGCCAGGTAATAGTTTGGAATGCTTTTCAGAAAATATAACTTGAAACAAAATGAATTTTATTTCATTCATTACTTTTTTTTTTCCTAGAAAAAAAAGATATGACACAGAACTTTCACTACAAAATCACATGCAATTTGAATGATTTAGGTATAAGCATCAGAAATCAGAGATACAAAAATAATATGTTTCTACTCATCACAACTAAATTCACCAGAATATTACAGCTCTAAACTATTCTCTGAGTGAAAGGTGCTACCAATGGAGACGGAAGGCTTTCGAAGTCCGTCCAAACCAGCACACAAAAAGTGAACACGCCTCCGCGTTTACAATACACCAAACGTATTTCCACTACTGAAGACCCCACTGGGGGTCGCTGGAGCTTTATGTCATTTCCATTTTTATTTTTTAAACTGTCACTTTAAACTTTTGATCTAATGTAGTTAATTTACAACCGTGAAGCTTGGTGTATGAAGTTTCTCTAGAAGCTGTATTTCACCAACTATGAATGGCAGGTGGGGCTAAATTTTTTAAGATCTCTGCATGTACTAGGCATAGTGTCAAGGCTTTCATCACACTCATACTTGTAGACAACAAGTACAGTATTTAATAGGCAATGGCATCAGCTACGTGGCTATATAACTTACCAAATATTGCCCAGGTGTCTTGGTTACTTTTTGTCTTGCTGAGACAAAATACCAGACACCCAGAATAAAGGAAGGAAAGGTTTATTTAGCTCATAGTCTGTGGCAGTTTCAGTCCATAATCTGCTGGCTCCAAGGCAGGGTGGCCAATGGCACAGGGCAACATTTCAAGGCGGTGGAAGACAGCAAAAGCAACACGAGCACGAAGGGTGGGGGACAAGCCTCTCCCCTTCCTTATACAGTTCGCGGGCTACCCTCCCCCCGCAGGGGTAGCACCGCACACTCTCCCAGCCCTCCTCTTGCACAGCATGCAGACATTTATAGAGTGAGGACCCTGGCTCCCTGCTGAGTCCCTTAGTTAAACTTCTAAACTTCTCAACTCAACACAATGTATTAACCATTATACCAGGTATTTAACTATAGAGTTCAAAAAGGAATTCAGGTCTGCACTTATTTCAAATTTTGAGGAAGGGAGTGGCTTCTTTATCTTCTTGATCTGGGTACATATTTACACTGTGGTTTTAGTGAAGTCTCTGAGTTAATCTCTACCTTGCCAAACAGATTTAAAGGAAAACGAAAAACATACATGATGAAACCAAAATTATATTTATCTTCTCTTCCAACAGTGCAGTTTAGCAGTACTACCAATTTGGTTCAAGCCAAAGACTCCACCTTAGTTTTCATAAAACAAGCTCGAGTCATTGTAAAACTTTAAATTCTGTGACATGTCTGTAAGAGGTATACGACTTAGTAATCTGAAAGGAAATGCTTATTTTTCGAATGAAATATCTTTCAGATTAAAATCAGAATATGGATTCTGAAAATAAATGAAGTCAAGCACAATTCTCCAGCTATAATGCGCTCCCCCAACTCTGAAGTTCACACCGCTCAGTGACTGGTGGTTTTCTACCCTACAGCGCCAAGTCTGTTCTAATCCCTGTCTTTCTGATGGCAATGGCAACGATGGCACCTTTGTCCCCATTCTACATGCCAGGGTTGCCAAACCAGGGCCAAAACGAGCCACAGGAGTGTGCCTGGGCACACTGCTCAGAGCAGTCACCTGACCAAGGGAAGGAGGATCCCAAAAACAAAATGACCTAAGGAAGGCTTCCAGCTGACACCACCAGCAATTCCCAACCTTGTTGCACATCTCAAGGATGGGGAGTTGTGTTACACTGGAGAGAAAACTGCCCTGGAATCAGTAGGTCTGCATTAAGATTACCCCTCTCTTTTATTACCTTTGTCACTTGGGACATACAAACTTGCTCAGCTTCATTCTTTTAATCCATTGTGTTCTAGGTAAGGGCCTAACTCACTCCACAGCACAGATACTCAGTGAGTTTCAGCTCAACTTAAACAAAGGAACAAGCAGAGCTTCAGCACTCGCCCAAGCCACGGATGATGAATGAACACAAGAAACGCCTCCATCTGAGAAGAGCAAGCTTGGCAGAGGAGCAGGCTGTGGCGTCTGGCCCAAGGTGAAAATGGGGCACACGGCAGCGGCAGCGAGAGGCACACACTGATCAGACTCCCTGGGGCAGGTCAGACACCCAGGAGGCCAGGCAGACAACCCAGGGTTGCCTGACGACTAAAAGAGAATGCGAACCTCGCTGATGCTGATTTCATTACCTAATGAGTCACAGGGGTGGGTAACCTGAGAAAATATGTGAGGGAGTGAAAAATCTAAGTAATTAGTGGATGCTGTGGAACTTTAATTAAAACATTCCTGGCTCTGAGTGCTTTGTTAACTTTGGTATCTACAGTGAGTGGCACTTGCTCCAAGAAACACCCACAGCCCTACTGTGCTCCAAGAGAGAGGACTCTCTCTGACTGCTAGAAAGCCCCTGGGGGAAGGAAAATAACACGCAGCAGTCAAACCTGCTCCTGCATATCAAATCTCTGAAGGATACTCAGAAAAACAATTCAACTTTAAGGCCAGTCCTGGACTCTGCATCTTCCACAGAGCTGCATTCCTGGTACTACTCTGCAGTGAGAGTCCACTGAGATCACCCCCAAGTTTCTCAAAACCCCTGCAAAGAATGGTGTCTGTAGACCTGGTCTTCCCAGTCCCACCCTACACTGTGGGTGTAAACCACAGCATTCTCCTCACACATATCCTTACAAGTGCTGCTTACCGAGGCACTTGTCACTGGGCACTCAGTAAGGGAAACCGAACCCACCTCAGTCCTGCTGGGGATGACTGAGGACGGCAAGAGGCTGCCCGCTAACACTCTGCCCTTAGCACACTCACTCACTATTCATACCAACACTATGAGGAAGATGTGCAGTTTTTTTTTTTTTTTTTTAATGAATCCCTAAAAGAGTCAACACTTCCTTAATCGGAGAAAACTAAAACTTGGGAAGGTTGTGGGAGTCTTAAGCCAACTACTATATGTTCAGCAGAGACAAGTAGAACACCCAAGTAAAATAATATTGTCTACTAAAGAAAGTTGTTAAAAAAAAAATCAGGTATTGCAACATGTAAAACTAGACCACAAAGCTAAACTAAAAATAAAACTTCCTTTAACACTTAATTACTTGAAAAACATTCAAGGAGGTCTAATCATTCTTTATATATAAAATTCAAGCTAGGTATTTTCTTTTCAAGTCCACAGCAAAACTAGATGCTACAACTTTAAAGAGAGGGGGCAAAATGACTACAGTAAGAAACTGGCAACAGCAAGGAATACTATAAAAAAGCAGAGAACTAATTCTAAATGAAATAAGGCTGTTTAATGTATGACGAGCACATATAATAAGACTGTTTCATATATTTTAGTCATTTATACAAGGCAATTTTAAAATATAATCAAACTATTACTTTGGCTTGTATACCCACACTTCTTATTTTTTTGTTCAAACAATATAGTTTACTTCTTTGTTATATTGAGGACATTAAAAGGAACACACCTGTATGGAATAAAACAGTACCTGCGCTGATGTGAAGACGTAAAGAGGTCATTCTACTGCACAGCCACCTTGAATTCTCACACTTCCTTCAGTCCTGTCAGTTTTTCTTCATTTCACTTGTTCTCATCTGATCCAATTACAATGTGCTTTTCTTTTCTAAATGGACCCCTCGACTGAGGCACCATTTTGGGGTTTGTAACATTATAGAATCCAGCACAGTATCTTGTATATAAAGTCAGTAGATATTAGGTAAGCCAATGAAATCTGTGGTCAGTATACACAACTTTAGAATACTAGGGAAAATGGAGAAATTTTTCTATATAAAATGGTTAAAAGTAAAGCCCAAAGCTTTGTATCAGTCACTTTCCCGTCGCTAAGACTAAGTACTCAATATCTGCAACTTCAAAGGAGAAAGCCTGTATTTTGGCTAACAGCATCTGAGGGTTCAGTCCATGGTTAGCCAGCCCCAAGCAGAATCAGCATGGCAGCACAGCATGGTGAAGGAGAAACGCTCGCAGCATGACCGCCAGGAGGCACAGAAGGAGGGAAGCTAGGGGAAAACACATCCTTTCAAGTCACACCCCAGTGACCTATGCCTTCTGCTCAGGATCCACCTCCAAACATCCAATTCTGATGGATACTTTAGATTTAAACTATAACAAGTTTGAAAAGGCAATCTACTTACATATCTATCAAAAACTGGATACCCACTTTGCTTTAAATTCAAGAATTAGAATAGCAGAGCCAATTTTCTGCATTGAAAGTCCTTACAATGTTATAGATAGGCAACAAAGTGACACAAGATGACATTTCAGGTAGTAATACGTTCAAAGAAGAAAATAATGTGAGATGAACTATGTTCATTTTTCTGTCTATGTAGGAAGTTCTTTAATAAAGAAAGAGTTGTAGTTATGATTCATAAAAGTATGAAAGGTCCAGGCTTTTCCAAAACACCCACTTAAATCTCCCTGAGTTTCAGAGCTGCTCTGGTCCCTGGCTTCCCCACTGTCCCAGTGATCCCCATCTCCTAGGACTGGTCCTGCAGTACGTGCCCCTCCCACACAATACCAGGCTTGGTCTGTGTGACTGACAGCACACAGCATAAGTGAGTGTCAGAGCAGTCTAGGGCTTCCACACTGGACTCCTCCTATCGCAGATCCCTCACTCTGTAGGAAGAGAGCGGCCACTGCACAAGGATGCACAAGTGAGCTACAGTGGGCGCACACTGTGAGAAATGGCAATGGTCATCCAACAGTGAGGAACAGCCATGCCAACCGCCTGCAAGTGGGTTCTCCCTGAACACTGCAGCCCTGTCAACAGCCTAACTATAACCTATGAGAAACCCCGACTTGAATCAGAATCATTCAGCTAAGCAGCTTCTGGTTCATGAGTCTTAGAAAACTGCAGAAAATAACAAATGTCTGTAGTTTTGTTGTGAGAAGCTTTGTATTTTGGGGTAAAATGTTATGCCTTAATAGATGCTATTGCTGCTCTTCCAGGAAGAGGAAGTCTTTATAAAACTCAAAGCTGGGCAAAGGCCTGACTTAAGAATAATCAGTGATTCACAGGTCTTAGGGAAGAGCGCCCCAGATGATGAGACTGGTAGGAAGAAAGAGAGAGAGAAAGGCGTGAGCTTAGGGTGTCCCGGACACAGTGAAAAGGCCCCGCTGGCTGGAATCATGATGAAGAAGTACATCCGAGTAGCAAGGGAAGAGCAAAAACGTCCTCCAAGGAGTGATGGAGAGTAACATTGCCGACTTCACACTTCGCAAACGATAATCTCTGCAAACTGCTGAGATACTGTGTGGGAGGAGCAAGGGTAGGAGGAAGATTACGAGGTAGAAATTACTGTTGTCCCCTCAAGAGATGAAGCAATGAGGGCTGTTATATCCCTAGTAACTCAGATTAGGATTTAGAAATAAAAACAGCGCTTGTTAAAATGCAAGATGTATCCACATCTTAAAGTAAACACAACTGTATGAAAAACATCCACGGAGCCTGTATTGTGCCATTAGAGCTTCTGAGTGACTCAGCAATAAAACAGACTTGGAACAGTGGATGCGAGCCAGTGAGACACAACTGAAAATTCAAAAAATCGTTCGTTGGTAAGGCAAGCTAGGAAAGACCTATGTCTTTAAAAAGAATTAAGCAATCAGTAGAACTCTGTTTAAGCAAATTATCTTTAAGCAAAAAATTAGTAAATTATAAAGAAAATAAAGCAGGGAGAATATAAAGTTAGATTTTCATTCCATATTAATGTATTTCCAAAGAAATAAAAGCAATGCTAAGAAGTAGTCCTTTAAGTTAGAAGATGAATACACTGGGGCTAGAGATCTGCTTACTGGTTTCATAAAGCACTTAGAGAATTTATTATTAGAACTTAACAAGAATCTACACGTTCCACGTAAAGCTTTCCAAACAGGTGCTACTCACAAAAAGTACATAAATGATCGTGTCAAAGCACCCCGTCCCTCATCTCTTCTACTACACGCACAGAAAGAGCGTCCAGATGACTCAGAGGAAACAGCTATATAAATATAAACAGCTACATAAACAGCTTTATAAATCAAGTCTACATTTGCCTACCTAGAGGTCCGTTTTCAGCTTCTGATACTCTTAAACTGAGACATGAAAAAAATCAAGATTTAAAAAGTAAAAATATAAGCAAATTGCTATTACAGTTGTCTTATTAAAGGAGACCAGCATAATAATGGACTAGTCACCCAAACTCACATCATATACATGTATACAAATAACAACCACAGATCTCACGTTAAATGGGAAAAATGAATAGGCAACTTTAAAAACAACAGTATTTTCAAGAAACCGCTTAAAAATCACGTAACTGCCCAAAAAGAGTAAGTCATCTCCCTCTACGAATTTTCCAGAATCTTCTCCAAGGTGGTATCAATAAATAGACAGCTGTCATAACAGGTACTAAAGTCATCAAGGAAATAATAATGATATAAATTTACTTTTTTTATATGAGTCTAAGTGAACATGCAACATATTTCATATAAGGGAGACATTACCTAAAGTCAACATAAAATCTAAAATGTCCAAGTTTATCTGCAAGTCCACACTAAACTTACATGAAGTAGTACATAAAAATTAACCCTGTGCCTTACCATATCTTCTTTTGCTACTCAATCAGCACACTCAATGCTGAAAAAACTCTAGTAAAGATATCCTACTTATTCTGTCACTGAATGAATAATCATAAACCCCCAAAGCTGTGACAGATCTCATTCCCTTATATTCTTCCTGATGGCAGCAAATGAGTAATCAAATTTACATCTCTGAAGAGATCTATAGGCAGTGGGTGTACCAGTAGATGTTTGCTGAATAAAATATTTACGTGTGGCCCTTTGTTTAGAATTCATTCCAGGTATTCACTATTAATTCATGTCCTCTGCCTAGATATACATAAATGTGAAGTTGCATTTGGTAGAACTATTTTTAAAAGTCTGTATCAATCACTGTAAAATGATTCTCCCAATAAAGAAGCTTTTTTCTTTAATTTTGTACTGTGCACTATTTTGAAGTTGCTAAATCAATGGAGCCATCGTTCCAAATTGCTCATGCACACAGCTGGAATTATGCATCTATGGCTCGTGTGGACTGAGGCTGGCTGAACACTCTTCACCATCCTGTAAGGTTGAACTTGTCTATGTGACTTGTTGGCCAATAAAATGTGACAAGAAGTGACAACACACTGCTTTAAAGGTACTAATACTGGCTCTCCTTTGTCCCTGCATCTTCAAGAAAATCATGCCCAGGTGGCAAGCCTTTCAAACGAAGTCCTAAGTCAGAGGCATGCAGAGCCAACCCGAAACTGCCCAGAAACCTGTCGTCCAGGCCTGGCCCAGGCAGACCCAGCCGAGGCCATAGCCGAACCACAGGCAAACTACAGACTTGTGGGTGTGATTTTACCTGTTCTTATAAATTTGTTATTGTAAATCTTGGAAAATGTTATACAACAAAATCTAATCAAGTTGATGTTCTATGTCTTTACAACGATTGCTCACGTACAATTGCATCAAATCACGCTTCTTGAGATTTATCTATCTTAAACAATTAATATGTAATTTTGCTTGGCTATGTTTGAGGAAAACAGAATCTGAACTTTTAAAATAAATAGTATTTTAAAGAAAAAGTAATTGTCAAATAAAGATATTCATCCTAGCTAAAGTCTGATTTCCAGAAACTATAATATTCTAAAAAAGGAAAAAAACTACATTTAAAGAAACTTAAGATAATTTTATAACCTCAAATATTTGTACAGTTTACCAGCCAGTGCTCCAAGTGAACTGAATATAACACACCTTGAATTACTGGTACTTTAATATCCATTAATATCTTTATTTAGCAATTTCACTCCAAAACTCCACACTTATAATTAGCTATTGTTGGGAGGGGGAACCAAGATGAATTAACAAAAGTGTTGAATTGAAGATCTTTTCTTTTTATCTCCCATACCAACTTAGAACGATGTTCTTTTAGAAAGTTAACTGGCACACATTTTTGTTTGCACAAATATTTCATTTGTTAAGTTTTTCTATCATAATTTTTATGATGCAAATTTTAGATTAACGTAAGTTCAATCACTACCAGCTATAAAAGTAAAGTCAGTAAGATTGTAGAGGGTCATTTCTAAGAATGCCATTGCACAAAGCAAGACCACAACATGAAACTTTGATATATAATAAATTGCTAAACATTAGTAACCAGAGGTAATTTCTGCTTTCACCACTGTTCACATAAAGCAAGCACCTCAGAATTTAAAACTCAGTTTCACTTAACAGCAAATATTCCCACCAACTTTGCAACCTTATCTCAAATGCTCAATTATACTGACTCCCTCCTAGCAGCAACATTTGCAAACCTGGGCTTATAACCTTCTTCGAGGAAATTAATTTAATAAAAGGTAAGTTCTGGGCCTTTGCAACTGTTTTAAAAAAGAAATAATTTTAAACGACCCCTTTCTGCCAAGTGAGCATGGGTGACAGCTGAGAGCAGACAAGCAGCCCACGCCCATGCTGCCTCCCCCGCGGCTTACGCTTCACATGGCACGTGCCCAGCTTCCAAGTATTGAGATTTCACTTGCTTCTATGTTGATCCTATTTTAAAATTTACTAATAGTGGACCAGTGCTTGCAGACAGGACACATGAAGATACGATATATTTCTAGTAGACAAGCAAAAATAATTTTGCAGAGAGACTCGAAATAGTCCATAAGCCACACTTTCTTACTCAAAATAATCACAGAGCACAACAAGAAGTGCTAGCCCTTAAAAAAAGTCAAAAGAACAAGAGCATTCAGAGTGGCAATGACAGAAGACAAATGTGAGCTACATGCTTAATGTTATCTAAATGTCTATCGAGAGTACAATGGGTAAGTTGTGATAGACTGACACAACGGCACACCTACAGAAATGGGCCATCCACAACCCCTTACCACACTTCATATGAACCTCACAAATGACACTAGGCAAAATAGGCCAGGCACCAGTGTATACTCTACAATATATGGTTTTATTTCATTGATATAAAGTAAACTAAGGTATAACTAATTGTTCGTGATTATTCCTAGGGAGTAGGGGACAGGGATTAAAAGGGGAGTCAGGAATCAGCTAGGATTCTCGTACTGTCATGGGTTTTAATTTGGACGCTCATTACACAGATGTATTTGTGAAAACTGATAAAGCAGTTTGCTTATAATTTGTTCACTATTAAGAATGTAACTCATGATCCAAATTTCAATACATAGATGTCATGAACATTTTACCTAACTAGGTGTTATATTTGACTGAGTTACTTACCAATATTTTATTTGTAGTATATGAATCTTTACTGATCATTAAAAAATAGTAACTAGAACTCAATAAAGTCTAAAAGTGTTACTGTTCAGTTTTAAAGCTATAACACATAATTAATTTTATGTAGTTTAATATGTCATAAAATAAACTAATGCTGTTCTGAATATATTAAAATTTGTTTTCTTATGTAATGAATTCAGAAAAAATTAAAGTCGGAGTCACTTAAAATGAAAAAAGTTAAAAAAAAGTCTGTATATATCATGAATATTAATTTTTAAGTTACTCTTTAAAATGTTGTTACACTATTGTTGATAATACACAATGCTAAATTTTCTTTTATATAAAATTACGTTTCTATTGCATACTATATAAAAAAAAGAGGAAAAGCAAATTCTGTAGAAGCTTACAGTATTACATGTGATGCAAAGGTTTTGAGAAGGAAAGGAAAAGCTGGGCACACTTTAGTGATGGAGAAAAACAGGCCTGAGATCTGCTAACACGTCCCAGACTTACTGGCCACTGCTGTGTGACCCCTGGCAGGTCCGCATGTCCGTAACAAATACTCCCTTTGTAAATTTCCAATGGCCACACCTAAAAACATAGAAAGTATATATACACTATAAATACACCACTACCATCCTACATAACACAACAGTTAAACTGAAATGTAGTTCTATAAAAACAAGTTAAAATGTGAAACAAAAATATTTCACAACACTGTCATTTTAAAATTTAAATATAAATTAATTAAACCTCGGTAAAAAAATCTAAGGTGCAGTTCCTTTGTCTTCCCAGCTACATTTCCAACACCACTGCCACAGTGTCCGGCGGCCACTGTTCTAGGGCACAGCTGTCAAGTCAGTCCTTGTGTCTGAGGCTGACGTTCTTCAGTACAAGCTAAAGAAAATATTCAAGGTACAGACTTTCAAATGCAGGTTCTTACAGTGCCCAAGCCAGCAAGACAAACGCCCAGGCAACTGCAATGGGAACTCTGGCCAAATGAAGCCCACCTACCCCATTCTAAATGAGCAGCCAATGGGTACCAGTCACTCACCACAGAGGAAGGCAAATCTAGTGCTATGGGCTCTTATAATGCATCTAACAAAGCTAGAAAGCCAGACGTTTATTCAGAAAGGAAAAATCTTTCCATTTCCATGTAGACACTACTGTGAAATATTTCAAAGCTCTGCACGAGCCAAAGCAAAACGTATCCATATGCTGGTATTTGCAACCTGGACTCCAGCAACTCTTCTCTGTCAAACCAGTGCGTGATTTATGAAGAGGAGTGACAGGACTTCCACATCTGGAAGCTAAAAATCACAGCTGGACAAGCAGTTGAGTACTGAGCTTCAGAGACCCCCTGTAAAGTCAAGGAGAAGCTGATGAGGCTGGGCAGCCTGCAGTGACTATTAGCAGGATCACAGCAGGAGCTAAAGCCCTGTCACAGGCCAGGACACACGCCTGAAAGGAACCAGGCTGAGGGAGGGGGCAGCCAGAGCCTCTAATTTAGCATTGAGGGGAATGTGCTGAGATAGAAGAAAAGGGTGGTGAATCTGAACTCTGCAGGATGACTTTCACCCTTGTCACCTTGGAGCCCAGAGGAGCTGCCTGGTTCCTCCAGGGCAAATGAGACCCAAGAAGCAAGGTAAACTTGACATAGTGGGAAGCTGCAGAGAAGCTTGGGTAGCCGTCCACACCTTCCATGAACATAGTGGACAGAGATGGAGAGGGCGGGGTAAGGCCAGGACGCAGGCTTCTGGGAGCCCGGTTCTTAGCAGTCCAGGTGAGCTACCATCAGGGACAGTCTTAATTCCTTGGCAGCATCTGAAAAGGGTAACACACCCTCTGAGGAGGCGAAGTCACAAACTCTATTTTGTAAATAGCGTTAAGACTCCGTTTTCAGTCCCAGAGTGAGGAGGCTGGAAACTGAGAACTGCATTAGTAAGAACCCCAAGTAAGGTTCAAGCAACTTGATCATTAATCCCCAGTCTCACTGGTTTGCTGTATGACTTCTGTTTCTCCAAAATTAAAACAGTAGTAATACAGTACACTGCTTTATTTATAGCATGGGGTTGTTTTCACATCAAATGATATAAATATAAATCAATACAAAAAGTATGTATCTCTCATGTAATTTTGAGACTTTATTTACTAAGCAATTGCAGTCGATTTTAGGGATGCAGTTTACTGAAAGGCATGTAAGCCTCTAATCAAGATTCTTCCTTAATTGGGTGCAGGGAATGGTGAATCTGATTAAAACTATGGCTTCTGACTTGGAAAAGGTACATATACAGAAACAACATTTTCAGAAGGTTCATGGATCTCAAGATGAAAATGCTACCTTTATAAAAGAGAGCTTCACAGAGAAGACACTTAACGTGGTCTTAGGCAAGCAGCTGCTACTAAATTGAAGGCAGTTCAGAGAACAGTCAGAGGCCAATAGCTGAAAAAAGCAGGCTTGTACAGTAGTAATACCGTGGTATGCTCAAATCAAGATTTTTTCAAGTCTATGTCAAGGGTCTCACCTGTGTCCATTTACCACTCCTGCTAACTAGTCATAAGACTGCCTCCTTGGACAGTCTCAACAGTAGCAAGCATCCTCCAGATTGGTGCATTCTCCAGATTGCTTCAAGAGATCCAGCAAGTGAAAAGAACACTGTACCGCCTCAAGTGACTGTGAGTATCACGGCAGGAAACTGGTTCCACACACACGGTAATGGGAGGGGAGCAGAGACTGCATCTTCCAAGATTTAGCTGTAGCTTCTCGCTGACGAGAACAGAACT
Source organism: Dinomys branickii (assembly GCA_004027595.1). Taxonomy (NCBI): domain Eukaryota; kingdom Metazoa; phylum Chordata; class Mammalia; order Rodentia; family Dinomyidae; genus Dinomys; species Dinomys branickii. The sequence continues at coordinate 106,432 of PVLD010004973.1, forward strand.
CTTGTTCAACCTTGAACGTTATATGGCCCCAAACAATTTTAACAAAATACTCTATTCACTCCTCGATCTAATTTCCTATGGAAATATACTCTGGCCAAAAGACACCAGACATTAGCTGATAAAAACTGGTATTACTATTGATTGTAGCCAACAGTAACATTCACCTCATGTATTTTTGACTTTCAAAGTGCGGTGAATGAACAAATTGAAATACAGCCATGCAATTAATACTTTTATACATTAAGGTATCTGAGGACCAGTAAACTTTAAAATAATGATCTTTTATCAAAAAACTAGGTTTTCACCAAGTACTACAGTCCATACTCAGAAACAGATGAAAGTAATACATGAACACAGTGCACTATCTTCCTATCTGCTCATCAGAAACATTGTTAAACTAGTGGGGAATTTTCACACACTATCAAAGTGTTTTGAAACTCCCCAAGGACACATGCCTTCCACTTTGTTACTTCCTTTTATAGTCTATTAGCACACACAGAATTTTGTTTTCCAGATCTGATGCTTTAATGTCTAGTAACTTCCCTTCAAAGTGCCATGATTTTGTGTGCCACTGCTTGTTAACATCGTTCAAATCAATAGTCACTTTTAATGTGTAGTAAAACAGACTGCTAAGTCAGATAATCCAAGAAAAAAGTTAAGAGCACAGCCTGGTGCACAGCAAGTGTCACTGAGTATCATACTACAATGACTTTCAAAATGATGTTGCCCACAACACTAATGGGCATTATTCAAATGCGCACGGGTGCGAATTCTTACCTTGTGGTAGGCAGCTGCTAAGATGGTCCTCAATGGTCTCCACCTTCTGCTACTCACACCCTCAAAAACCCCCTCTCCTTAAGAGTAGACCGAACTTAGTGACTGGGTCCTAGGGAACAGCACAGGACAGAAGCGGTAGGAAACCACTCCCGAGTGTAGGTTACTACAACACTCTCACTTCTGCTCGGGTGCTAGTACTCTCCCTGTCACTTTCTTGGATCTCCTGCCCCAAGGGCCGGACACCATGTCCTATGGTATGGCCTAGCTGAGTGAGTTTGGAAGTGGATCCCACCTGAGTGAATTCTGAAGAACAGTCTTCAATTCCAGAAAAATCCTGAGCTCACTACAACTCTGGTCAACAGCTTTATGGCAACCTGCTGAGACACTCCCAGTCATTGAACTAAACCCCAACCCCTCCCCATGAAACCTACTCGGTACCCTGTGCTGTCTGTTCTACACTACTGCAGTTTTCAGATAATTTGGTATGCAGACAAATAACTCTAATTTTGGAAATGAGGGTGCTACCAAAAACTCTACAAGTAAGAGTGGCTTTAGAACTGTGTACCAGACCTTAAGAGGGATGTCAACGAAAGTGTAAGGGGTCTAGGGCTGGGGATGTAGCTCAGCGGCACAGCGCCTGCCAGGCAAGGGCAAGGTCCTGAGTTTGATTTCTGGTTCCAAAAAAAACAGTGTATAGAGTCTAAACACACTGTTCACAGAAATCTGGACTTTAAGAAGAACTGACAGAGAACTTCAATGAAAGTAAGAAAAAGTTTATTGGGAATCAGATATTATGTAGTGCCAGAAAGCTTAGTGGTTCCCACACTTCTATGTAGTTATGTGGCCTGCAGTCACTTGCAGCTAGCTATACAGGAAGTAAAAATTGTCAAATGAACTAGATGATCTAGCTAAGAGTTCCCAGAAAAATGCTGAAGCCGTGCACCCCGTTTCTTCTATTTTATAGTAAACCATAGGAAAGAGATAAATTGAAAGAATGGCTGAACAAAAAGCCAAGACTGAGTGTTGAAAATACCCATGCTTTATAGACAGAAAATAATGTTAAAATTAAGAAACATATTATCAGAAAAACATGATCTAGAGACAAAATATGAGGCTGTGGCTATACAACAGTTTTGTTAAGACCTTGGAAAAATTAAAAGAGGCATTGGAGACTACTACTCAGTCACAGCACACGATGCCTTGCACCACCCAGCCCTTCAGCAGAAGCTGCAGAAATTTAAGGGCATTGATCCTCATCCATCTCAACAAATGCCCAAAGTAGAGAATTAACCTCTGAGAGACACATGGATGTGGCTTTGTCAGTAAAGAAAATTCCAAGAAGTTCCCATTGAAGACCCACACAATTTTTGATAGGATTGTGTCAGCAGAACACTGTCAATCTGGACAGAAAGGTGTAGAGACCATACTAAACACAGAGACTGTGGATCTCCAAAATTCCACCTGCAAAAAGTACGGCTGGAAAACCACTCAGTGGCAAATACTGCACATTCTACCTTTCATTAAAGAGAAGGATGACTCAAAGGTGGAACCCAGAGGCCAAAGTACTGAGTCAAGAGCTGTGGACAGCTATTCCCACGCCGAGGACCTAATCTGGGGCCACCTGGCACCTTAGATTTCAGAATTCAACGATTCTTCTGTACTTTGTGTTCTCTATCTTTGTTAACAGGAATATCTAAGTATCTTATGCCTACCCTACCACTGCAGTTTGACTGTGTTAATGGCAGATAATTTAAGTTTTTAACTTTACACATCTACAGAGGGAGCGGAGCTTCACTTGAAAAGTTCTATTTAAGGAATCGCACCCAAAGAACCTCATCCACACCTGGATCAAACCGGTACGGGTTCTCGGGTTTCAGCTGATATTACATAGGAGAAGGTTTACTTTTCATCCTCTACTAAAAGCAGTGCTTGAGGCCAGCATTACTGAGCTTGTTTCAGGGTCTCCAGCCCCTTCACAGATTGTACATCCTTTTCACAGTTCTTGTAAGTGCTCATCCAATGTGGCCCTGCTGGTGCAGGACAGCAGAGCTTACAGAGGTGTAACATTAGGTCTCATTAACCTAAAACTGGGCAACTTGCTCTATTCAAGCTAAATTAAGTAATCAAATAGTTAGCAAATGCCCTACTTTAATCTATTTATAATACTTTTAGCATTATAGTTATTGTCAAGACAGCACATAAACAATGTCAAAGATCTCCTAAATATCTTTGCAATTTTTGTTGTTGTAACAAAAATTCCAACTAGAGAATGTATCTTAATGAAATGTGACCTGGAAAATGGAATGTTTGATTCCCCTAAAATAAATGTAATTTTTATATCACCTTACTCTCAAAAGAAAGTAAATGGTATCACTCAGATGTCCTATAAAGCTTGTCCTGCAAACTGTCAGCACATCTTTTACTTTTCTCTTCACTATCATAGTGTGACATTTTATGTATGAAAAATAGTTAAAGCAATATTTTCAAATGTCAGGCTGCTCCAGACAGCAGTTTATTTCATGCCTGTGTCCCTCCAGGCTACGAGCCTCTTTAGTGAGACTTATTAGCAAAAGCCAGTGGCTGACAGACAAGTCTTCAACAGAAGCACGCACAGGCCAACAAAAACAAAAATCACAAAAGTGCCATTCAGAACACACAGCACTCTTTACAATCAGCACTGCCCACTTGTTTTCAAACTGAGTCAAAGGTGCTACTGGTCCACAGAGGGCAGCACGGGGCATTGGAGAAATGCCGTCTTATACTGGACGTCAGGGTACGTGGGCTCTAGGTGGCTCGAGACACAATGGTTATTGATTAACACTCCTCTAAATTGAGCTTATTAACTATAAAATTAACTGTCTGTCAGACTTGATCAGTTAATGCATTCCTAAACTTCAGACATACTGGCTCTCACTGTACTTGTGAACACAAGTTCTGACTGTATCTACACAAAACTGCAAAGTATGTACTGAGCTACCAGATATTTATTTACTCCTACACTAGGCTTCTGAAAAGAAAACTTTATACCACTACCTTATAAATTAAAATTTTTATTCACATACATTAATGGATAATTTTAAAATTATATACCAGAAAACAATCTTAACAATCATTAAATTCTAGTTGTCAGGCTATTAGCTGCCTGGTCTTTGCTCTCTGGGAAAATGGGCACTGAATCGAGGAGTGAGATTGTAGCATCTAAATGAGAGTGTCTTGCAAGAAGTAAGTGCATAGGAATCACAAGGTTTTCATCATGCGATCTGATGTTATTTCAGGCAGCGTCTGTATCCACCTACTGTCAACTCCAGCACGAACCAAAACATCAATCACAACGGCACCAAAGGTCCTACACCTAGGAAATGCCGCCTCAGATAATTGCATGTATTATTTCTGATTCTAAATTTTATCTTGACTCCTCATACAAACCACCTAACCTATTTTCTCAAAATCAATACTGTCATGAGAGACACTAAAATAATTTTGAGGGCAACAGAGTACCATGGAAAAGGCACCACTGGAAAAGCATCTGGGCATTCTAAGCTCAGCTTTGTTTGAGCAGGTCTGAACCCCACAAGCTAATTAACCTCTAGGCCTCAGACTGCACATTCTCATTGAAGTGCAGGTGTCACTGTGAGATATGAGAATGGATGTAACATGCTTAGCATAGTATGCAAACACGGTAGGCGCTTGATAAATAGCTATATATTAAAATAGTTTAATTTTTTCGAACAAACCTTCAATTCTATCAAAATTTACTTCAAGTATCAGTGGCTGAAAAAGAAAATGTAATTTAACATTTTTCTTTTACAATAAGTTAGATACATATAATTTGCACTTCTAACCCTACAAAACCCTCAAACCACCCACTGGCAAAAGTAGCAAACAATTTCTCCTCCCTGAAAAACCACCAAGATGAGAAAGGGCAGCTCTTTAGTTGCTACCACGCAAAGGGTTTTGGAATTGTTTTTCTTCCTCTCCAAAAGGGTCAAAATGGTACAGCAGACAAAGTGAGAGCGCCCCCAGCTAAGTAAGTTTTGTGGGCTCTGCAAACAGCCATCTTAACCCCACAACTACAAACCATTACCTCCTACATGCAGCAAAAGGCGGGCAGAACACAAAGGAGCCCGGTACTGACCTCGCAACAGCAGCCCTTCTCACCTAAGCAAGAGCAGTAAGAATGCGCTTTAGGGCCATTACGTGACCCACACAAGTACACGAGACAGACGTCTCCGACCCCAGTGCAAGTAACACACTCACAGAGGTTACTAGCCCGCTGAAGGTCACTCTTCTGGTAAACACCGGAGCAGTGTTCGGGCCGCATCTGACGCCCAAATGCACTTTCTCAGCTGTTCCCTACTACTTTCTCTTAATAACGCGAAGACATCAAGAAAAACCTCAACACTTTGAAAAGTGCTGGCTGATGTAAGTCCTGTTTTCCCTCCCTATCCTCTGGTTTCTTCTATCCAAGCCCCTGTGTTCTGGTCTATACCTCTCATTTCCCTAACCCAAATTCACTTACCCCTTCAATCACCAAAACCTGGTCTTGTTTCTCAGCCTTATAAAAGAGCACAGAAAAAATTTAAAAGTGAAGATGAGGTTTCCAATCTATTTAGAAGTCAACATTCTCAATCATACATAATTCTTTTACAGGTTCAACTAAAATTTATTCTTATTATAGAGTAAACATGCTCCTGACTTTACAGGAGTGGCTACGGCAGGCACAATGCATGGTAGGGTTGTAGATTCTCCTATAAATCACATACATTTAACAGAAGGCTGTCCTGAGTCAGAGTTTCAAAAATCATCTAGAAGCTTTAATCTTTTAATAAGGGAATTCATTTACAGTTTTTAAAAGACTGAATTTAAAGAATAATTTTACGCAACAAAGCTTGATAAGTATCCCCTTTTAACTGTAAGATACACTTCAGTGAAGATGTCTATTTAATGGGCAAAGGTCCCAACTTCACAGGTAAAAACGACTCCTCCACTGGGCTTTGAGGTCTAAATCACACTGTCCACTTTTGAGTTCTGTGGACCACTTTGGGGCACACGAGCTTTCCCACAGTCTAAATGCAAGCTTCACTGTTCTTGGCACAGTGTACTAGCTAATACTATTGATCCTTCTGCAGCATAGCGTAAGCACTACTGTACTGCTATCCCAATTATTACATAGGAACTAAGTCACAAAGAAGTTAACTAATTTGCCCAAGATGACGAGCCAGTAAAAAGGATAATGCAAATTAAACCAAAGGGCTCTGACTTCTCACAATTGCCTTCCATAAATAGCACATCCAGAGGCAGAGAGAAATTACAACACAGGCACAGAACTACTGACCGCCCGCTACAGGGCAGGCATCAGGCATTATAGGTGAAAGCATTAAAAACAGAAGTCTGGTTGTGACCTTTTCTTTCTCAACAGGACATGTGGAAAATAAGAAAGTGACCAATTACAATGTGTCTTCACACTTAGGCTAGTGGGCCAAAGGCTAGAGGTATAGAGGAACAGGGTACAAGCACAACGGACAAACAAGGTGACACTTAGAAGCACCAAACACTTTCAGTACAACGTAGTTATCTGAAATAGCATCCATTTGCATATTTACATTATGTAAACCCTTCTCCACCGAGAAGGTCATTACTTGGGACAGAAAAAGCACCACAATACATACTACAATACGGTGTTTTAGAAACGGAGGGCTCTTTGCCTCTACACTAAATGCCTATTTTAAAAGGTTCAATCTTCCTTCTCCCAGACCTCACTGCACATGGCTATTGCCTGAGAAGCTTCATCCCTCCCCTCTTCATTCGATGTGACCCTGAGCGCATCTGTGGCCACGCCCCAATTCCGCATTACACTGTCAGGGAAGAGCTCCGCTCCGGAGCGAAGCACACTAGGTTTACTACTTTTCCTTATATTCAACTCAGAGACAGCACAAGGGGAGGTGACTGACTATAAAGAGAAATTCAGTCAGCTCCAAAACTTTACCCAGACCAAGCACGAGAAGAGAAAGAGATGGGCCGTCCGACGCGAGAGGCGCCGATGGCAACCACCGGCCAGCTTTCACAAGCAGTTCCCGCAAGGCGCCAGGTCTGCGCTAAGGGCCCTATGAACACTGTTTTATTTCATTCCCACAATACACCTGTGAACCATTATAATAACCATGTTACCAAAAAGAAGAACGAGGTCAAAATTCACACAAAAAATGCAGAAGTAAAATTTGAATCATAGCACAGAAACAAGTCTGCTTTTAACCACATGCTTGGGGAAGATGCAAATGTCCAGGGCCAAGCAAGGAAGGGAAATGTGTGAAGAGGCTCCACTGTGAGACCGTGGAGGAGCGATCTCAACCCAGGCTGCAACGGGAGTTGGAATCAGCGCAGAGCTCTGAAGACAGCCCAAGCCTGGGTTTTTCCACTCCAGTAGGTGGTGGTCTAGCTGGCGTCGGCCTGGGAGCAGCAGGGGAATCCTAGTGGGCAGCACAACCCAACATGTGCTGCGTATGACACAGAAAATGGTGCAGGGCTGGCCTGAGAACAGCAAAACTATTTTCCAGTGTTGAGGAAGAACTGTGCAAGCCCAAATCTGTTTCCTCTGCCACTAGCATGTGACCTCTGCCCCTTTCCTCGGTTAATTACAGTGCTAGAATGGGAGGGAGGGAAGAAGGGGGATAGGTGGACAGGCAGACAGACAGATTTCTTTCAGCTGAGGGTGTTGTACAGTCTTAACTTTTTTCAAGTCAACCCTCCACACCATTTCCTATTTATGACCCTGTTCTACAACAAAATGTACTTGGGGTAAAAATAACCTACTTTCAAAGGACTCGCTAGAGAGTAACCTATTCTTCAATAGACGATGACCTAATATGCTTATTTGACAAGTGCATAGTACTGACAGATTAGAGACCCAAACCGCTTAAACGTTTTCAAGAGTCATGTTTTAAAAGAAAGCACTCAAGCCAAGCCAGGTCAAGAGATCCCACCCAATTAAACAAATCTGAAGAGTGCAGCACCTGATGCCCTAGAAACGCACCTACGTAGGTGGTACACAGCACTGCTGAGTCACGCGTCATTTGTCATTGGAAAGAAAAGCAAAAGCTGCATGTCATCAGAAAATGACATTAAATGGCCTGCAGATGTGAAATCCAAAGCGATGTTCACAGAAGCCGAGAGTGAATCCACTTTAAGGAAGCCTTAGCCCACCTGTAAAATAATTCTTCCTACATAATCATACTGAAAACGTTGCGGCACAATTCAAAAGGAAATGGCAAAAGAGTGAATTAAGAAATGCACTGGAAGCCCATCTATTCAAACTAGAGAAGGACGTTTCCATCTTAATAATCCTGTATTATCATTCACCAGCACCCCACCACCAAAAACTTAAGAAAATTAAGATTGACTTTCCAAGTGGGACACTGCAAATAGAGTCCATGATTAAGAAACCAGGGCTCCTTTCAACCAGCTTGAACGTCAGTACTGAGGCAATGGAGCTACTGGGCAGAACTGTGTTATTTGTCTGGGTTTTCAAGAAGCAGAGACACAGACATGAAACCTACGACAGCAGACAAAAGTGTTTGGGATTAACTTTCTCATGAGGGCTCAGATTTCCTGTTACTGTATTTGAATGAATATGTGTGGACTGTCCTGACTGTCAGGCACTGGACAGTGCTCTCACAGTGCTGAGAATATATGGGTGAAAATGAAGTCTCTGCCTCTGTGAGTCTTTCACACTAACAAAGGAAGGCACATAACCTCCTATGATCCTGACGCAAGCCCCTTCCAGGCATACTTTTGAAAATCCAATCCTCTGGTGGTACGACTAGACATGTAAGTTTTCCCTGGTCTAACTGCATTAAAATTCACCAGTCAGCTGTTGATAAATAACTTCTACATCAGTAAATGGCCACCCTTCCCATGCAACAACTCATGGGTACATTTCAACAACATGCTTCAGGAATTTTTTTTTAAACCGAAGAGTGTATCAAAACAGGTTTTCATTTTGTACCAAGCCCAGCCACATTATTTTCACTGCCTGTGGCTCAGCAAGCTAAAAATACTTTCCTTTCTTCTAAGTTGGGAAGAACAAATAAAATCAAGTGATCAGCTGCATGTCATTTTCTGTCTTAAATTTTACTAGAAAACACTCAGAACACTTAGAGCAAGGAAAAGGCATCTGTTCTGTATCTGTGTCCACGTACAGAGAGAGAACCCCCTTCTCTCTAGAAACATGAAGTAAGCTGTGCTGCCATGATCACCAAAGCCATCAGCATCTCACTGCTGCTTTGGTGGGAGGGGTCCGCTCCTAAGTGTTGCAAATAAACCGTTAAGTACAGGTGAGCACTGAAAGCTTTCTCTCTCCGTCCCCCGCTCTCTACATACATACGTATATGCTTGTGCGTGTTTATAAATAGATACATATTACACTCATAACAAGACCAAGTGGAGCTTACCTTGCCAGTCATACCTCATTTATGTTTGTGACGTTTACATTAAAAGAGATGCTAACATGGAAAGATAAAAGCCTTAAGTCTTTCTATAGGTTTTGATTCCAGTTTTGTTTGCTGTGCCTGGAGAAGCAAAAACGTGTGTTTCTTCCCTTTGACTCCACAGGACTAATTGTGAAATACACACACACATACATGGGCGTGCACACTGTGTAATTAGATAAGCTACCCAGGAAGACAAACTTTAAAAAATACCTGCAAGGTAGTGAACACTTAAGCAGTGTGGAGTTTTCCCACACCCCAGCATCTCTCAAGTCACCTACTAAACTAAAAGAGTTTAAAACAAACCGCAACAGCAGAAAGCTAGCGGATCTAAGTTCCGCTTGGCATGGGCCGAAGTTTGGGTGAGTAACAGCTTCATTTTTAAACCAGCAGCTGGAGCAGGTGACCGACAAAACCCGCCGGAAAGCGAACGCCTAAGCAGCCGGAACCGCCTCACGGCACGCGGGGCGCCTGGCAGCTCTCCGCCGGGCCGCAGCGGCCTCGGCACCGCTCCGGAGGACTCGGCGCCCCGCCCGGAACCGCGGGACGGGGACGGGCAGCCGGAATCGAAGGTTAACGGTTGCGGGGAAGGAGAAGCCCGGGAGGCGGCTCTTGGACCCGGCCCGCGGCCCGGTCGCGCTCCCGGGGCCCGTGACGGCCAGGGCGGCCCGGCAGCGACCACGACCGCCAGAGGCCCCGGCCGGGTGCGGGCAGTTCGGGCGGCCGCGCCCGGACCCACCTTGCAGCTGGGCCGACAGCGACTCCTGGTGCTGCTGGTACTTGAGCGCCAGCGCCTCGGCTTTGCGCAGCTGCGCCTGCAGCTCGTAGTGCAGCATCGCGCCGTACAGAAAGCCGAGCAGCACGGTCAGCAGCAGCAGCGTCTGGAAGACCCGCTTCTGCTTTCGGGAGCACATCCCGTTTCCCATCGTCGCCTCCGAGCGCACTCCGCGGCCGGGCGCGCCTCAGCAGCGGGCCCCGCGGGGGGCGGTCGCGCGCGGCACGGGGCGCGCGGACAAAGCGGCGGGGCGCGCAGCCAGCGACGCCGCCCGGGCAGCGGCCGTCAGCGCCGCGCAGCGCCGGCCGAGCGCGCGAGCCCCGGCCCGGACGGGGGCCCTCCGCATGCTGCGCCGCCGCGCGCTCCTGCGCGCCTGCTGTCCGCCGCTCTCCCCGGAGACCCCGAGCCCCGCCGCAGCCCGCGCGCCGCCCGCCCCGCGACTCCGCTGCGCCGCTCCTGCGAGAGGACGCGCTCGACTCTGCGCGGCCCGCGAGGACCAGGGCGAGCGGCCGGGGGTCACGGCGCTGCTCCGCGCTTCGGCCGCCGCCGGCCACCCCACGTACGTGTCACCCGCGGCCCGCTCTCCGGCCAGCGGGATCCGGGAGGAAGTCCCGCTCGGGTCCCGCTCATTGGGCCCGTCCGCGCCGCCGAGCCCTCCTTCGGGGCGGCAGAGCGGGGCTCCATTGGACGCCCGCTTTGTCCATCCGACCTGGCCTGCCTTCCCCGGCTCTGGGGCTGGCCGGGGCCTCCGCGGGCTGCCTGGCGCCGGGCTGCGCCCACGTGGAGCCGGGGCGGTGGGGGCGAGGGGCGGAGACTTGGGGAGGGCGCGGGCCGTGTCGGGGCCTGAGCGGGTGAGGTTCGCGCCGCGCTGCGCGCGCGTGTGAGTGCGAGTGTCCGCGTATGCGTGAGTACGCGCGCGCGCGCGCGTGTGTGTGCGTGTGCGCGCAAGCGTTATCCAGCCCTCGGAACGCACGTGGACGGAGGAGTACAGTGTGTGTGATACAGAGAAATGGCTCGCAGCGACTGCGTCCCCTGCTGAGTTCCCTCTAGGTCTTTTCCTGCGCAGGGCACCGGTGGGGCGCACGCCGGGAGCCACTTGGCACAGCCGCGTGATTGAACAGGAGGCGCCCTGCGCCCTGCCCCGTCCCCTCCCGTCGGGGTGCGAGTGTGCCCTCGGATGGGTGGCGCGAGCTGGGACGCTCGAAGAGCGCTGGTTTTTCTGCCCCACTGGCCACGTGGGGTGGGGAAACATTTGGCTGTTGGCAGAGGAAAAGAAATGATCTCATGTATTTCCCCTGGCTGCAAGTAGAATAATTTAAAAAACAAATCTTACAGGCTGAAACGAACATGCATTCATCTTGTATGTATTTGTTTTACTGGTGGCAAAAAATACATCAGCTACATTTGTAAATTGCATTTTAAAGGCAAACAAAGGTTCTGTACGTAGAAAAATGAGTAAAACAAGCAACTCCAAACCTTTTCAAAGAAATCCGCAGTACATTCGTTCTACTTACTTGAGCTGGGTGGGGCCGGGATTGAAGTTATGAGTAAAGGGTGATTTTATTTCTGATCTGACCTGAATTCTGGGCGAAATAAACTACTCAAACGCCGAAGTAGCATTATGGCATTTATGACATAGGGCATAATTTTTATGCTCTTCTAACTGGACTTTGATCATCACCGTTAATATGGTATAGATCTGCTTAGACAAATACAACCAAAAAGCAGCTCTTGGTATTGAATTATTTTAGGCGGACTCTGAAGTTACAGGTTGTCAAAAGTCATAAAGTGAGCCA